>KV006895.1:52735-65745 GCA_001598015.1 Dorcoceras hygrometricum
TTCACTCAGAAGGAATTAAACATGAGGCAGAGGAGATGGCTGGAGTTGGTGAAAGATTATGACTGCACGATCAGCTACCATCCAGGTAAGGCTAACGTGGTTGCTGACGCTTTAAGTAGAAAGTCTATGGGACTAGCACAACTCATCGTCCACAAACCATTAGCAGCTGATATCGAGAAATTTGGCTTAGAGCTGGTTCCCAGCAACTGCAATTCAGTTATAGCTGATACATCAGTGAGATCAAATTTGTTGGACCAAATTCGTGAGGGTCAGTTGAGAGATGAGCAACTACAGAAGTGGGTTAAGCAAGATAGGGAAAGAGGCGGCAACCTCTATTTTTCAGACAATGGCATAATCAGATTTCAAGGAAGAATTTGGGTACTGCAAGTGTATACATTGAGATCGGTTTTGATGGAAGAAGCTCATACAACCCTATACTCTGTGCATCTGGGAAGTACTAAGATGTATAAAGACCTTCAGAAGTTGTACTGGTGGCCGGGTATGAAAAGAGATGTCGCCAAATTTGTTTCTGAATGCTTAACGTGTCAACTGGTAAAATCTGAACACCAGCGACCAGCAGGGATGTTGAAGCCGTTGCCTATTACGGAGTGGAAGTGGGAATGTATTGCTATGGACTTTGTGATTGGATTACCTAGGACTGCCCAAGGTTATAATTCTATTTGGGTCATTGTAGATAGACTTACGAAATCTGCTCATTTCTTGCCCGTGAAGACAACCTACGATGTGAGCAGGTATGCAGAGTTGTATGTGAAAGAGATTATCAGACTTCATGGTGTTCCTGTATCGATTGTATCTGATAGGGATTCCAAGTTCACGTCTGCATTTTGGAAAACTTTGCATCGAGCTTTAGGAACCAAGTTGACATTTAGTACAGCCTTTCATCCCTAAACCGATGGACAATCAGAAAGAGTGATCCAGATTTTAGAGGATTTACTCAGAGCATGTATTATAGATTTCTCAGAAAGTTGGGATTTGAAACTACCATTGGTGGAATTTGCGTACAACAACAGTTTTCAAGCTTCTATTCAGATGGCACCATACGAAGCTCTATATGGACGCAAATGTAGAACGCCTCTTCATTGGGATGAGATAGGAGAGCGAGATGGTCTAGGACCAGATTTGTTGGAGCAAACCGTGAGTGTTGTTAGAAAAATTAAGGAAAGAATGAAAGCTGCTCAAAGTCGAAAAAAGAGTTATGCAGATAGACGAAGGGAACTAAGTTTTGATGTTGGTGATCACGTCTTTTTGAAAGTAGCTCCAATGAGGGGAGTGATGCGTTTTGGAAAGAATGGAAAATTGAGTCCCAGATATGTAGGTCCCTATGAGATTCTGGACAAAGTAGGAACATTGGCCTGTCGATTAGCACTGCCGCCGCATCTATCCTCAGTGCATAATGTATTTCATGTGTCAGCTTTGAGGAAGTATGTTCCCCACCCATCGCACATATTGAGTGTTGAACCAATCCATTTAGCACCAGATTTGACTTATGAAGAGCCACCTGAGAAGATCCTTCTTAGGGAGATTATGAAGCTGAGGAACCGCAACATTCCAATGGTTAAAGTACATTGGTCGAATCAAACCGAACGAGAAGCTACGTGGGAGACGGAAGCTGATATGCGTAGTCGTTACCCAGATTTGTTTGGTAAGTAAATTTCGAGGACAAAATTTTTATAAGGTGGATAGAGTTGTAGCGCCCCAAAATCCATAGGACCACAAATTCTCATCTTCATAATTCGAGGATTCATTTCTAATTTCAGATTTCAGCTTGTTTGCTTAATTGAAAAGCTGATTTCTTATTTTCCAAATGCGAGACATGATGCAAGGTCTGACCAGCTGTTACTCCAAGCATCAGCTGGGTGATTTTTGAGGTTGAAAATAAAATGAATTTCGAGTGGGAGGATGACTTTTATTAAAATGAGAGTATTGTTTTAACAAATTAAAATAGTATCAGGGGATTTTAGTAAATTCTGGAGAAGTAGGTGTGGAACACCATGCCTACTCAAGTGTTTTTCCCCTGTTACAAGTCAGACTCCCATGCCTATGGTACATTGGACTATAAGATCAAAGTTTGTAAGAAAAATCTTTAATTTCATCAAAGAAACCATAGGAAACTCGCTGTGGTGCTTGGAGAGACTTGCTGCTAGACCTGCTGTGTTTTCGTGTTCTCTTGTATTGAGGCAAGTAAATCTGATTCTTGCTACACCATGAAAGCATATGTATTGTTTTTACTTCGTTTTTTTATTCCTTGCCTAAGTTATGTTTAATATCAGCCTTTGTTCATAGTTTGCTGATATTGAATTGTATGTTTAATGAGTGGGTTCACAGTGAGTGTATGTTTGGAATTAAAATGGTATTTTACAGAGTTGATGATGTTGATTTTTAAAACACTGCGCATTTCAGATTCCAACTAACGTAAATTAGGATGTTCTTCTTTTCTCTAGTTTACTGTTCATATCGCATTTCATAACCATCAGCTGGTTTACTGTTCACATCGTATTTTCATAACCAGGGACTGGTTACTGTTGCTTGCGACTGGTTTTGCTTGCGACTGGTTACTGTTGCTTGCGACTGGTTTTGCTTGCGACTGCTACTGTTTCTTGCGACTGGTTTTGCTTGCTACTGGTTACTGTTGTTTGCGATTGGTTACTGTTGCTTGCGACTGGTTCCTCTTGCGACTGATTCTTTCCCCTAAGTACCTCACTACTGATTTACATCCAGTGTCTAGTTTCTTTCATCTACTGATTTCCATTTCCCAACGACTGGTTGTTCTTGAACCAACGACTGGTTGATCTACTGTTACTCCGTTGACCCAATTAATTGTGTTGACCACCGATATGTACCCAACGACTGATCTACTGTTCACATCAGCTGGTTTTCTTGCCAACAACTGAAATTATCCCAATAACTGATTCTTATGTCTCAGCTGGATGCTCACTGAAAATGATTTTCGAAGGAAGTATGAGTTTTAAAAATGAAGCGAACCCCGATGCTAAGATTTGAGTTCGTTCAATATGTGTTTTAAGGGAGAAAGTTTCAATTTAAGAATTTATGGCTTAGATAACAGACAGTCCGTATGGGAAGGGTGAGCAGTAGACGAGAGGATCGGTTGCCCCTTCATAGTGGGTGAGATTTCACCATATTGTAACTGATATCAGTAGTCATTCGATCGAGTGCAATGGGACCTAAGTAGAGCTTCTGTGTCATAAGTCTAATGAAAATGATAACGCTATAATTTGAATTCATTTCCAGAACAAAATTTATAATGAATGATATTTTATGACTTCTTTTTAAAACTGTGATGTCTTATGTTTTACACCTGCATATTATGCTTGTTACTCTCAGTTTTGCTTGTTGAGCCCCTAGGCTCACTAGCTTTATTGGTGCAGGTGAGTCGGCGCCAGAGCAGGTGGGAGGTGGAGTTTGAACCAGTAGCGACGTGTTAGTGTTTATCGAAGGCCTGCGTTTCCGCAATGTTCATTTTGTATTTTGCTATTTTTGTTGTCTATGATCTTAGTCAAATCTGTATTGAGATTCGTTACAACAAAGATGAATTCAAATAGAGTTCAGTAGTTGTAATATCGCGACTTCGCATTTTGTACTTCGAAATTGTAATGAAGTCTGGTATTATTTTATGGCGCCAATGGTTGTATTTCGATTTTTTTATTGAGCAAGTCAATACAGCTTGTTCTAATTATTATTCAGCCCTTCTATTTTCCTTTTATTTCCTTTTCTTTGATCCCGTGACTCCCATGGGGATTGGGGCGTCACAGGTAAGCTTACCCTTAGCCACAGTGTTACCATTTGAGTTGTCACCGAAGGTGATCTTAAGTCCACTTCATGTCCTGAGATCTGATAACAACTTGGGTTACCTGAAACGAACCGGACTCTAGACTTTTTTTTTAAAATCATGTGCGGAATAGACAAACTAAAAAGGTATGGCTCGTTCCCTTTTTAACTCATTTTCTCAGAAATACTTTAAACTCAAATAAATGAATATTTCAAAAACGTTAAATCATCCTTACTGTTTAAAAACCAGACTGAGTAAAAATACTGAAAATGAATATGCTAAAACCAATATCTGAAAAACGTATCATATCAAAGATAAAACATCAATGCAGCCACCGGGTACAGCTGCAGCGGACGCTCAGAGGTCCTCACCTCCAGTCGGGATAAAATCCATAGGGTCATCACCTGCACCATTTAAACCTAGTGAGCCTAGAGGCTCAGCATGCTCTATCTTTTAAAATAGCAAGGTACATACTAATAAAACCACATGCAAGCACATATGTGTAATAAAATAACATTAAATCATGAATGCATGGATGGTCGTAAAACTTGGTTCGTAACATAAATCGTAACATATCGTAATCATATAACATATATCATAAGACATGACGTAACGTAACATAAAAATGTATGAGTCGTATCTGTGAAATGTGAGCGGGTGTATGACTGATCAGTCAAAATAACCAATGTACGTGGCGGTGCGGTTCACCCGATCTTACCTCGGGATCCCGAGCACCTCCTATGCCACTTCACCATGTCATGATCTCATTGATCCACAGGCTCATAATACACTAAAACAGGGGATCTCCGGGCCCGGCTACTCGGCTAGCTCCCATCATAAACTTGCCACAAGTCACTTTAATTCCTCGGTTTTCTTTTACAAACATGCCTTTAACATTTCATAAAACATTCGTGATACGTGCATTTCATAAAATCATGCAGTTTAAAAACTTAGTCCGTCAATATATATTTAATTCTCTCTTTTAAAAACATTATCGTATATAACATACTACATATAAATATATATTCAAGGGCTTCTACATTTTTTACTCCGGTCAATGACTGGTTCAGGAGCCTGGCCCTCTACTTCTAAGCAAAGAACCTAGACTTAGACTAAGAAAAATAAAAGGGATTTTTTACAAGCTTAGCCTCCACTAAATTGAAATATTCATTAAAAACTTTAAACTTGGCTTTAAATCTCCAATTTTCGTAATTAAAGGCCCCCCAATTCTAAATACATTAAAGTCCATTAAAACAGCCCGTATAGACGAAAAACGGGTTCCCCTAAAAAATAATTATAAAAACCCCAATTTTCGGAAATTGCTGCTTAAAAATAATAAATTAGTCTTACAAATTCAAATAATTTTTATCTCGGTCATCCCTAGTCTCGTCCGCGCATACGTAACTCAAACGGACTGAAAACATGACATGCATACCATGAAACATAAAAATCATAAATAAATCACAAAAAATGGCATGTAATTATCTAAAATGATTTTTCCCCTAGTCATGCACTCGTTTCTACGTATTCAGGAATTTTTTATGCGTTACAACTCTCCCCCCTTAAAGTAATTTTGTCCCCAAAATTAAGTTCGTACCAAATAGATCAGGGTAGCGAATCCGCATATCGGCCTCAGTCTCCCAGGTAGCCTCATCCTCTGAGTGATTCTGCCATCAAGCCTTGACCATCGAAATACTCCGTGCTCTCAGCCTGTGCTCCTCTCGAGCCAAAATCTGTACTGGATGCTCCTCAAAAGATAAGTCTGGCGCCAACTGGAGCGGCTCAAAATCCAAAACGTGCGACGGATTCGGAACATACTTCCGCAGCATGGAGATGTGGAAAACATTATGGACCGCTGACAAACTGGGTGGTAACGCTACTCGATACGCCAGAGTACCAACCCTATCCAAAATCTCGAGTGGCCCAATAAACCTCGGGCTGAGCTTGCCCGTCCGGCCAAAGCGCATCATGCCCTTCATGGGCGATGTCCTCACAAACACATGATCCCCAACAGCTAGCTCCAGATCTTGTCGTCTCTGATCGACATAACTCTTCTGACGACTCTAGGTTGTCCTCATCCGATCCTGAATACTCGTCACTATATCCGCTCTCTGCTGCACTAACTCCGGTCCAATCAACACTCTATATCCAACCTCGTCTATTGCACGAGAGATCGACAGAAATCTAAAATGGAATACCTATGAGGAATGTCGTGTCCGTATCTGCAGCCTCTTCCTGCATCACGAAAATACGACCTGTGGCCTGTCTCTCTTAGGGCAATCCCTAGAAATATGCTTTAGCTCCTTGCAGTGATAGCACCTGCCTAATCCAGCATGCAAGGTCCTGAATGCTGCTTACTGCACTCCTTGCAGATCGGTGTCCCTCCAGGTCTAGGGGCGCTGGCCCCCTGCTGTTGTGGCCTCTACTGGACCTGCGGTCTCTCCTGCTGCTGCCCCTGAGGATTTGGGCCTCTAGAAGGCCCCTGAAATGGTCTCTTCGCTGTCTGCTGTGAAGACTAGCCCTTGACGGGCTGCTGTAACTGGCGCTTCCTCTGGAAGTCATCCTCATATCCTTCCGGCCCCTCTCAGACAGGTACGCCCTGTTCACTGCCGCCATATAAGTATCCACGCCCATCATATTGACATCGTGGCGGATGTCTGGTTGCAGTCCATCAGTAAACTGCCGTACATACTCAGCAACAGACTTGTCTCCCTGGCGGAGAATCATAAACTCCCGAATAAGCTGGATCCTGGCATCAGCAGTGAAGTACTTCTCAAAGAAGACCTTATTGAACCTTTCCCCAGACAGACTCTCCAGCACCAAACCGACCACTGCGCTCTCCCACCAAAGAGCTGCACTTCGTTCATCATTAAGATGGCACATCGGACCTTGTCAGCATCTGGGAGACCCATATAAGCAAAGATGGTCTCCAAAGATCGTATCAACTCCTCAGAAACAAATGGATTAGTAGTGCCAGCGAACTCCTTAGGTCCCTGATTGAGGAACCTCTCAGCAACGTCCTCCTCATGCGACTTCCCGGGTCGCTCCGACTGACGCTCCAATAGCCTGGTAATCTCGGCTAGCATATCCACACTAGCCCGCTCATATGGTGTCAACTGATGAGGCGGGGGATGAGGAGGAGGCGTAGCATCATCCTGCTGGGTCCTATTGTGTCTGGGAGGCATACTGGTACACCAAAACCTTATCACGTAAATCTAAGTGCATGACTAAGCGTCTTAAAATTCTAAGGCCAAAACTCATGCAGGAATAAAACATTCAGCATGCGAACATAAACATGAATCATAAAACAGTAAAACTCACAGAATGGTTGCGACTTCCGAGCACCACGCAGCAGGCTAGTACCCCACCAGAACCATCGCTCTGATACCAACTGAAACGAACCGACTCTAGAATTTTATTTTTAAGATCATGTGTGGAATAGACAAACTAAAAAGGTATGGCTCGTTCCCTTTTTAACTCATTTTCTCAATAATACTTTAAAATCAAATAAATGAATATTTTAAAACCGTTAAGTCATCCATACTGTTAAAAAACCAGACTGAGTAAAAGTACTGAAAATGAACATGCCAAAACCAATATCTGAAAAGCGTATCATATCAAAGATAAAACATCAATGCGGCCACGGGGTACAACTGCAACGGGCGCTCAGAGGTCCTCACCACCAGTCGGGATAAATCTACAGGGTCATCATCTGCATCATTTAAACCTAGTGAGCCTATAGGCTCAGCATGCTCTATCTTTTAAAATAGCAAGGTACATACTAATAAAACCACATGAAAGCACATAACAGGGTCATCATCTGCATCATTTAAACCTAGTGAGCCTATAGGCTCAGCATGCTCTATCTTTTAAAATAGCAAGGTACATACTAATAAAACCACATGAAAGCACATACGTGTAATAAAATAACATTAAATCATGCATGCATGGATGGTCGTAAAACATGATTCGTGACATAAGTCGTAACATATCATAATCATATAACATATATCATAAGGAATGACGTAACGTAACATAAAAACGTATGAGTCGTATCTGTGAAATGTGAGCGGCCGTATGACTGATCAGTCGAAATAACCAACGTACGTGGCGGTGCGGTTCACCCGACCTTACCTCGGGATCCCAATCACCTCCTATGCCACTTCACCATGTCATGATCACATGGATCCATAAGCTCATAATACATTAAAACAGGGGATCCCCGGGCCCGGCTACTCGGCTAGCTCCCATCGTAAACTTGTCACAAGTCACTTAAATTCTGTGGGTTTTTTTTTAAAAACATGCCTTTAACATTTCATAAAACATTCACGATGCGTGCATTTCATAAAATCATGCAGTTTAAAAGCTTAGCCCGTCAATATATATTTATTTCTTTCCTTTAAAAACATTATCGTATATAACATACTACATATATAATTAAATATATATTCACAGACTTCTACATTTTTTACTCCGATCAAGGACTGGTTCAGGAGCCTGACCCACTACTTCTAAGCCCAAAAGAACCTAAACTTATATTAAAATTGAACTTGTCCTAATACATGACTTGGCCCATAACATAAAATACATTTGAAATTTGACAAAAATACTACATTGAACCAATTTTGGCTCAATTAAAAATTCCATTACCAATTTTGACTTAAACTAAAATTCAATAACCTCAATTTTGACTTTAAAACTCCAAAGACCAATTTTGACTAATTGAAGCTCAAATGATCAATTTTGACTAACTTATTGATGGATCTGTTTAGACAGATCCTGATTAAGTTTTGAATTACACAAAACCTACTATTGTGTTTCTAACAATTCCACTTAGTGTACAGATTTCAGATCGAAGAAGAAGATGAGCAGTAGTTGAAGTCTGTCCAGTCGATGGTTCTCAAAGATTAAGTTCAGCAGTTGGTTTGGTTTATCATTTTAATCGGCAGCTGGATTAGCAATCGAGACGTCCAAAGTTAAGTCAGGTGTTCGAAATCAGGCGGAGGCCAAGTTGAACCAGCTGGAGCATAGTGAACCAGCTGGAACGATAAGAACCAGCTGCAAGCGCTAAAGAGAAGGTGGACCAACAGGAACACCAATAAGAGAACCAGCTCGAACAGGAACTGTGAAGTCTGCTGGAGAAGTATCGAAGAAGAACAATTCAGCAGGAAGCTACAGTGTTCAGAAGTAGAAGAAATCAGCTGTTGGATTGAAGCGAAAAGAAATCGAGAATCAGCAGTGATGACGTCAGCATATATTCAGGAGAAAGCAATGAGCAGCAAGTATGACGTCATCACAATCAGCAGATGAAGAAAGCAGCTGGAGCGCTCAGCATAGATGATGTCATCAGCAGTGACATCACAATCAGCAGGAAGCTATCAGCAGTTGTGAAGAGAAGCGCAAGAGATGAAGCGACGTCGTACAAGAATTGTCCAGTCGCAAGCTACTGTTCACCAGCAGATGCTATTTGAAGTTAGCGATAGCAAAACGATGTCGTTCGAATAAGTTGGAACGACAACGTTTTGCCTTCGCACTAAGAATCAGTCGAAGGATTTTGCGATGGTGACAATCTGCAGAGAGCTTCAACCAGTCGAGGGAATTTGGAGTTGGCGATAGCAAAACGATGTCGTTCGAATAAGTTGGTACGACAGCGTTTTGCCTTCGCGCTTAGATTCAGCAGAAGCGCAAAGATAGAAGAGTTCAGCAGAAGATTAATCCAGTCGAAGGCTACAGTGCTTTGCATATCCAGTCGACAAAGATTTCAGCAGAAGCGCATAGCAGTTAAAGAATGAACCAGCAGCGAAGCAGTTGGCAATTTACGAAGAGTTATCAAAGCTGTATGTCAACTGCTGAGCTCAATTCAAATGGCGAAAAAGACAAGAAGCCTGCAAAATAAAAGGACACAAGGACTATTCCCTGTCGGTACTTTACAGAACATATTTGAACGGGAAGAATTTTGTGTCCAACGGTTTGAATTTGAACAGAGGCTTATATACTTCGAGAAGCGCCATTGAAGATAAGGCTGGTGAGACAGTTGGTCGCTGTGAGGCTATCGCAGAAAATACGTTGATTGCACAGTGCACCAGCAGAGGGAAAATGAACCAGAAGCAAAGCTGTCAACTATCATTCTAGAGAAAGCTTAATTGCAGTTGACAGCGGAGCTAGATTTAGCTTGTTAGAGCATTTCCCTAGTGTGTGAGAAACATAGAGTTGAGAGCTTAATTGTAACAATCTCACACACAGAGGTTCATTCACATCCATTGGTGAATGAATCTCAAAACCTTTTCACAAACAGTTCCCGTCCAAGCACGATGACGTAAAACTCATGTGTATGTAGTTAGTCACACAGTTGCGGCTGGTGTGCATTTGTGAAGTCTAGGAGTTCTCGCAGCTGCTGGTTGTGGGATTGGGTCTATACGTGTTGTATAGATCAAAGTCTTCTAGTGGATCCTTCCGAGGTGGAAGAAGGGGAGATGTAGGACATTGAGGTCCGAACTTCCAGATCCAAGCACGATGACGTAAAAACTCATGTGTATGTAGTTAGTCACACAGTTGCGGCTGGTGTGCATTTGTGAAGTCTAGGAGTTCTCGCAGCTGCTGGTTGTGGGATTGGGTCTGTACGTGTTGTATAGATCAAAGTCTTCTAGTGGATCCTTCCGAGGTGGAAGAAGGGGAGATGTAGGACATTGAGGTCCGAACTTCCAGAAACAAATCTGCTGAGTATCGTATCGTATTCTTTTAAAGCTTTCAGCACCTGCATATTTACTTTAGCATCGCACGTAAAACAGATTTCAGCACTTGTATTTTATACTTAGCATCGCATAATTCAGCACTTGCTTATATTTCAGCACTCACGCATACAGTTCAGCACACAAGCACAGTAAGTCTCGAACAGATTTATGTTGCACATAAATCTGTTTGAGTTGTTTTAAAATGTAAGGATTCAGTTCTGGTGTTTTCCGCATGATTTTAAATCATACCAGATCTGTCTCCGGTGCTCTTGTGATTTTAGATGTTCAAGAACATTGAGCTATTGCAGCTCGTTTATAGCAGCGCAAAAATTTTAAACCCTCATTTTAAATCAGCGGCTGCTAAGTTTCCTTCGAAAACAGGGACCAACACTTATATTCCAAGACCAATTTTGACTTAATTAAAATCTCATTAACTTCAATTTTGACTTAAAAATAAAATAATATTAGGTCCAAGATTAATTAAAAAGGTAAACTCAATTTAAAACATTTGAACAAACTCTTAAAATTGGATCTTAGACATAAAATTAAAATAACCGGTCCAAACTTAAAATAACTCGAACCAAATTTAAAATCGACACCTGACTAACCGACCCGATCCAACCGAATCAATCACACCGGTCCAATTGAACCGACTGGCCCAAGCAACCAAACCCTAAACCTCATGCAAGCCGCCCCCTCCCCGCCATGTGACACGCCAACTTCCAGCTGTTCGTTCTCCTTGCTCCGACCACCACGGCCGGAGCCCCACCGGCTGGACCACCCCCAGGTCCAGCCAATTCCAATGGGACTAGCCACGGCCCCAGACATGGACCACAACGATCGCACGAAGGCTGGAAAGGGGGCTGCTCGCCCACGGCCATCGACCCCGCACACTACATGAACCAGCCCCGGTTCAGCCATGTCTAGCCCTCTTATCCTTATCTATGGACCACCAAGACGAAAAACATGAATCATGCATGGATCTAAAACAATTGTGCATAGATATAAATAAATCACATCCAAATCATGCATTGAACATTAAAAACAGTTTATGGTGGTGTAAATGGTGAGAAAAGGAATCGATATTACATGTCTGGCTTGGAGAAAGGGAAGATCTGCGAGTTACCGACGTAGAAGATTCGAGATCGGGACAAAACCCACCTTGGATCACCAAAGAACTTGAAATTTTCGAGCTTGAGGGGAGGGAGGAGGCGTGGAAGGGAGGGACAAGGGAATGGAGGCTAGGTTTTGCAAACGTTTTGTGTTTGAAAGAATGATGGTGACTAAAATGACCCTTAAGGTTTAATTAATAAAAATAAAAGGGATTTTTACAAGCTTACCCTCCACCAAATTGAAATATTCATTGCTTTAAACTTGGCTTTAAAATCTCCAATTTTCGTAATTAAAGGCCTCTCCAATTCTAAAATACAAAGTCCATTAAAAAACAGCCCGTATAGGCGAAAAACAGGTTCCCCTAAAAATAATTATAAAAACCCCAATTTTCGGAAATTGCTGCTTAAAAATAATAAATTTATTCTTAAAAATATAAGGACTTAAAAACTCAAATAATTTTCATCTCGGTCATCCCTAATCTCGTCCGTGCATCCGTAACTCAAACAGACTGAAACATGACATGCATACCATGCAACATAAAAAATCATAAATAAATCACATAAAATGGCATGTAATTATCTAAAATGATTTTTCCCCTAATCATGCACTCGTTTCTACGTATTCAGGAATTTCTAGGCGTTACATTACCAGTCATGTGCCTCGCACATCCACTGTCCAGTTACCATGTGGACTGCTTCAACCCTGAGATCTGCTCTACCTACAGTCACAAACATGACAAAATTTGGTACCCTTTGGTTTACTTGGGTCCAGGTTTGATTAGACCCTTTGGGACCCATACTTGGATAATATTAACATATCTACCCTGTTAGAGTAGATGCCCAACTAGCCAACTTGTGGCGTGTGGGTTTTCATTGACTCTTGTACAAACGATCTTTATATATGATATTCGCATTCTTTTATATGGCATTCTTTACTTTCATTATGTGTGTAATGATTTACAATTGTGTTGAGTAAAGACCTAGATTACACTAAAGCGTATGTTAGATGTGATAGTGGGTATGACGGCTATCATGAAACACATCTAATAGTCGCTGTGTATTCTGAACATGTTCCTAGTCGATTGGGCTGTCAAAATGAGGATAAGGCCGCCCGAGTTCGAGACTAGTATCTGCGATGCGAAGTATCATGTTTCATTGGTAGGGAACATTGTGATGTTCTGAGCATGCAGATAGATAGTGACATGGTGATCTATCGAACTACCCTCCTTCGGACTTTACAAGTGGTTACCATTTGTCGAGTGGATAAGTCCGAGGTCTTGGTTGTACTGATTAGTCCTCATGACTCGAAACGTCATTGAGACTCTACATGATAGGCGTCTCACTTTGACCCGTTTGCCG
>KV006895.1:75305-132027 GCA_001598015.1 Dorcoceras hygrometricum
ATATCGTCATTTGGACCCGGGCCCGTTGGACCGGCCCAAGTCCAACTTGAAGTCTATTTAATTAAGACTAATTGACTTCATTAACAACAACTCATAACATCATCATAACCCTAGCACTAGCCGCCACCCTCCCTCTCCTCTCTCGACCACGCCGCCGCCGCCGCCGCCCAACTTCGCCGGCATTTCGTTCCGGCCTAGTTTTTCGTGGAGAATCCGATCGTGCTGATCTCGTCAGGACTTCTAGTGCAGTCTGACGAAGGAGTCTCGAATCTGGTCGTGGACCGGATTGACGTAACTACCGCAATCAACCGAGAAGCGCCGGGTTCTTGAAACACCGGTTGGAGCCAGGCACAAGTGCCAGCGAGGTAACACGCCTGAAACACCCTATGTATGTTGATACATGATTGTTGATTTTTCGTATTGATCGCATCCCGGTTAAATTTTATTGTTCTTCCGCTGCCTGCCGGGGTGCGGATCCGGATCCCCAACATACCCATGTGTGCATCAAGATATGTGTGTGATTTGTGTGTGTTTTGTGATCTGAAATGTGTATGATATGCAGTATGTATACCCTTAGATCTGGGCTTATTATATTTGGGCCTGTACTCCCTTTCCTTCGTAAAATCATCTGAGAGCTGTCTCGGCTTTTTACCACCAGATTTGGGTTGACCCCAAATCTGTTCTACACATTTCCTTAGCCATCTCTCTTTAGGATTTTCAGGAGCAGTATACCCCACCCCGTAGTATCTTCCTTGCCAGATTTGAGGTTTAACTGCTATCTTGGACTCATCAGATTTTTCCTCTTCAGCTATCCCATGCTGGATTTTACAAAGTTCATTGTTTGAAGCTTTGGCCTATACAACGTTGGGTGAGTACTTGGCTCTGCCATACTGCTTTCATCACTACCATAGCCCAGTCCGGATTTATCACCAGACGGCTTCATATCTCCTTACAGTTTTTGTAAAGAAGCTGATGAATTGGTCCAAGAGCTTATAATATCAGCTAAGATTTGATTCTCATTTAGCATCTCCTGAGACCTGCTTCTCAGTTCCTCATTTTCAGTCGACAGCTTACTTAGAGCAGCTTGCAATTCGTCTGAGCTTACAAGCTCAGCTTTTGTAGCACAACTCTCATTTTTGGCTTTGAATTCCTCAAATGACTAAGAAAGATTCATGTACTCATGAACCATGTCATTCACTGCAGTGACAAGGTCCTCTAGTGTCAATTCAAGGTTGGAAAAATCGAATACATCATCACTGTCATCAGCCATTAGACACTATACTTCATCCTCACTGCCGCTGGATGATGATGTCTCTGAGCTGGACTCCTCTTAATCTGTATCCACCCAAGAACTCTTGTTCTCTTCAGCGACCATATCCTTCTCGCTTCTCTTCTTCCTATAGACTTTCTTCTCCTTTCTATCTCTGCTGCTACGATATGGTTGCCATCTTGTATCCTTTTTAGGCTTCTTGCAGTATGCTATGAAGTGACCAGATCTGCCATAGTTATAACATTTATCATCAGAAGAAGTATTGGAATTCTTTTTAAATGAATCGAAAGAGTTGGGTTTAGAAATTTTTTTCCGCATAAATTTCCCAAACTTCTTTACAAAGAAGGACATAGCATCATTTATGAGCTCCTCAGCTGATTTTATTTGTGAGCTCTGTTTTGGAATAACTGCTGCGAGAGCTTTTGTCGGCTGTGATGGGGATGGTTCTGATTCGGCTCAGGTCTCCAACTCGAACTCGTAGGCCTTTAGATTGACAAATAGATCATGGAGCTCTAGTTTTTTCAGATCCTTAGACTCCCTCATTGCCATTGTCTTTACATCCCACTCCCTGGGAAGCTCTCATGACTTTTCAGTGCAAGTCCTGTGTTGCTATATTCCTTCCCCAGCCTAGTCCGCTTTGTCACCAGTGAGCTGAACCTCATCAAACTCTGTCATTGTTTCGTCGGGCTTCATCTTGATCAACTCAAACTTCTGCAGGGCCACATTTAGCTTGTTTTCCTTTGTCTGCTCATTCCCCTCGCAGATTTGGATTAATCTTTCCCATATCTCCTTGGCCATGGTACATGTCTGTATCTTACTGAACATGTTTTTTACAGCATCTTGTAAAGTATGTCCTTGGCCACATTATCCAAGTTTGATTCCTTCTTGTCCTATGTGGTCCATTCCATCCTGGGATTTTCCACCCACTATGATGCACCAACAGATATGGCTACAGCTGTGTTCGGCATCATTATTTTGATAGGACCGTCTGTGATGACAAACCACATATCATCGTCCTGGGCTGCTAAGTGATCTTGCATCCTGATCTTCCATACATCATACTTCTCCTTAGAAAACATGTGAATTTTGTTGTGAGAAATAGACATATTTAATGAATGCAAATAATACAACTGTTCAGACACTGAGAAAACCGCTCTGATACCACTTGTTGGGATAAAAAATGAAGGTGAAAACAGCTCAGGAGTTCAGGGGGGGGGGGTGAATGAACTCCTTTTGATTTAGTTAAAATCTTTCCTTCAAATATTTTTCAAGCTTTCGGCTTGTCTCTGAGCTAAGTTACCAGCTCGAAGATTCTCGGCGTAAACTGTTGTCTCGGGTAACATAAGTTTGTGCGGAATAAATCCGATACAACAGTGAACATATATATACGTAAACTGTAAAAGATTAGGGATAAGAATTTGTTTCCAGAAGTTCGGAGCTGAAACTCCTACGTCTCCCCTTCTTCATTTTCAGGAAGGATTTCCACTAGAAGGCTTTGTTTAGTATACAGGGTATCCTAAACCACTCAGCTGGCCGCACCACACTGAAATCCTAGTCTCACAAATACAACAGCACGCAGGCTGTGTTTTACATATAATTTAGGCTTTCTCTTAGAATAAGAATTTAGGTACAAAGCCAAATTAAGTTTCAGCAACAAGCTGCACACTTATACAGAATTGAAAAACAGACAACTTTTTAAGCTTGTTTAGTTTGCGTTGCTGAAGTTCAAGGAATTTTCTGTTCCGCGCTTGTATTTCGTTCGCATTAATTGTGCCTCCGAACTGATTGGCTTCTCCAATATATAGTATTTGGATCAACGATAATAAATGTTTCCAGTAGATACGTCGTATAGATCCAAATGAGTTGTCTGTGGAGTTTTTAATGATTGTACTATTCACGTACATCTTCATTAAATGCTTTCCTCTTTTAGCATACATTCCGACATAATCAGTTGAAAATAGATCTCTGATATATTTGGAATTTGCTAAAAGTAGTCCCAATGAGTACAAAGCGATCCTGATTAGTCAACACATAAAATCAAGTTAAATGTATACGATGTCTCAAAATAATCTGAAATCCTTTTAGCAGAGTCGTCTTTACTCAGCTTGGCTCTGATCCGATCGCTGAAAATCAAGTTAAATGTATACGATGTCTCAAAATAATCTGAAATCCTTTTAGCAGAGTCGTCTTTACTCAGCTTGGCTCTGATCCGATCGCTGTGCTGAACTGCTCTAATCTGCTCTAAGCTGATATGCTCGTATCTTTGTTCTGTACTGTTCCAGATTGTAATCTTTGTTCATTTGCTTCTCTAATCTGATCGTGGTATATTGGACTGTTGTTCTAAAATGATTCTGCATCGAGCTGGTTTGTCCGATCTAGTCTCTAAGATGATCTGATACAAAGTCCGCTCTAACTGTTCTGTCAAGATTCTCTCTGCACTTCTAATCTGATCTGATCTGATTCTTTTCTTCTTTCAACTGATAAGCTAATCAGATTCTTTCTGCACTTCTAATCTGATCTGATCTGATTCTTTCTTCTGAGCTGGTTTATCCTCAACCAGCTTTTGATCTCAAGTCCCTGAGCTGGTTTTTCCTTAACCAGCTTAGCTTTGATCTAAAATCCTTGAGCTGGTTTGTCCTGAATCAACTTATCTCTAATCTAAAGTCCCTGAGCTGGTTTGTCCATAACCATGTTAGCTTAGTTCTTAGAGTCCCTGAGCTGGTTTGTCCTTAACCAGCTTAGCTCCTTATTCGATATGAGAAATCAACGCAGTAAGCTCTGTCCTGATCTGGTCGATTATTTTCTGAGCTGATTGATTAATCTCTTTTTGTCTTCACCAAAACTTAAATTATTCATTAGTATGATATGAGTAAATCCGAGAAAATAAACCAGATATTAGAGCACTTTAAATTGATTACTTGAACAGATTATATATTTTGTTCACATTTGCAAGTTTATGTGTTGTTACCCTTTGTTTTCAATTTATGGACTTTTATGAGATTTTTGGCATAAATCTGCTGATTATAGTGATATCAAGAAATATACATTGTAGGATGTTGATTTTCCGACTTCCTTTAGCCATTTTTTTTAATAGGAAATTCTTTTAGATAAAAGCAAGCTTGTAGCTATGGAATTACAGTGTGTGAAATTATTAGCACGTATTTGTGAAACGCCAGTGCTAATATTTTTAAAATAATAAAGCAGGATTTTTTAAAAACATATAGGGAAAAAACCTTCAGCTCGGCACGAACATTGCATGTAAATGTAATCAAATATTCATTATTTTCTAATCCAGAACAGATAGGAAAATCCCTTTTAATTAAAAACGCTAAAATGTTAAAACTTACATAAATTACAACTCATTGTTTTTCCTCCAAAAACTTTGAAATATGTCAAACACATGCGATCTAATCTGTTCCAGTGCGAAAACGAAGGTGTTTCGATAAGCGCAGCCCCTCACTGTCCCAGTTCGCGCCAGACCGCTCCACCTAGCTCTCCTCACCTACATCTATAAACACTAATGAGCCTAGGAGCCTAGCAAATACAATCCAGTAATATCAAGACTTTAAATATGTGCAAAGTTAACAGTAATGAAAAACAGATCACATAAACTTCTGAGAAAGATCACAAACAATCCTTAAAACATTCGACTTCTGTTTTATGAAGTCTGGCTCGAAAGCTCTCCTTAGGTCATTGTTAGGATAAAAAAACAAGCTCGGGAGTTAGATGAGGGGGGGGGGATTGAATGAACTCCTTTGATAATTTTTGATTGAAACTTATTTTGAGAAGTTTTACAGCTTGAAGTAAACTTCCAGCCGAGTTACCAGCTAGGAAGGTTCTCAGTGACTACTGTTGTCTCGAGTAAAAAAATGATTTTTATTCGGAATGAACACGATTCAATCATTGAACAATTTAATCAAGTGCGTGAATATAAAATATGTAGGGACGAGAGATTTGTTTCTGGAAGTTCGGAGCAAATTCTCCTACATCTCCCCTTCTTCCTCGGTGGGAAGGTTTACACTAGAAGACTTTGATTTATACAACACTTTGTACAAACCCACTCCCGTGACCAGCATCCACGAGAACTCCTAGCAAAAAAACAATGAATCGCAGCACAATACAACAGTCTCAGCTCTAAACTGATCGTGCTAATCTAGCGCTTCTGCACTCTCTGTTTATGTTTTACAACAATCGCTCAATAATAAAGAGTGTGTAATAGAAGAGTTTGTTAAACGGAAAATGAAATAAGCAATCTGTTCGTGTGTCACTTGTGTAAGCTGGTTCAAGATGAACTCTGCTTGTGCTTGTGAAGGTTTTTGTTAGCTTGTGTTTTCAATATATTGTTGTCTGTTGCGACTATCCTTCACAGCTGCTCTTCTCCTCTATATATACTCTTTGGATACAACGGTAATAAATTCAGCCAGTAGACACGTTGTATGCATCCAAATTGAATTTCTGCGACGCCTTAAATGCATGTACTATGAAAGTACAGCTCCATTAAATGCATTGCCCTTTTTAGCAACTCTGCATCATTTTCAGTTTGTACCGTATCTCTGCGTATTTGATTTAGCTCAAAGTAGTTCCAACGACTACACATCACTGCAGAGTGTCGAATATTTCAAATCAAGTTGTACGTAGATTCAACATTCCAAAATACAGGTTGCTAATTTGCCTATAACTTAGCTGACCTCCCGATCTGGTTCCAGAAAGTTTGGCTGCTTTGAGCTGGTTTTCTTAACTAGTCTTCCAGCTAGTTACTCATCATACCAGCTAATATTGTTATCTGCGAGCTGTTTTCAAAGCCATAAACCGCTGGTTTCATGCTTTTTGATTTAGTGCTTTCTGATCTTCGATCTTTCTAAATTTATCTGGCTAGGTGGCTTTGAACTGTTATTAGCAAGACTTGGTATCCAGCTGGTCTATCAGCACAACTAAAATTCCAGAGATGGTTTGTCCTGAAAACTTGCACATCTTGATATCCTGAACCAACTTGACCAGACTCCCTTTGCTGGTTTGTCCTCAATGCTCTGATCTGATTTTCCCTTGATCGGCTTGACTTTGCTCTGCTCTGGTTTTTACATCCACGTAGTAAGCTTCGTCCAGAACTTGTCACTTTGGTCCAATTTATCTCTTTTATGGATTTCATTTCTTGTTTATTTTTCATCACCAAAACTTCTGAAATTCATCCTAATAATTTCCCCCTTTTTGGTGATGACAAAACCCTGTTTGTAAAAAGAGATTTCTGTAAACCATTAACCAATTTACAATGAGAAGGTTAGCTCTAAATAACTTAGTCCAAAAAAAAAAATAAACCGCCCTTGCTCTAGAACCATGTACTGTACTTAAATCTTTCGCTATCTTAACCCCTTCTATAGCTTCTAGGGCTTGGTCCTCTACCTCCTCTTGGGCTTGGTAGTCTACCTCGTGTGCTATTCTGTCCACCACTCGGTCCTTCCCATCCTTGTCTATGGGATCCGTCCACTAGTCTACTCTGCCCACCTTCCCCATTTTTGGCATCACCAACCTTCTTGAGATGCTCAACTAGTTCTGCAAGCTGCAAATTTACTATATCTAGATCAGTGGTAAGCTGGTATTGATGCCCAGCAAGCTGACGAATAAGACTGGTTTCCAACGTAGTCTGAGAGGTAGTTACATTTGCAGCCAGCTTATCCACCTTTTCATAAAATATTTTCTTGTAGTGTCCAAAGTCTAGCTTCAAAAAGGTCTGAGTATCCATTAGCTGCTCAATGTTGGAATTCATAGAGCGAAGTTTAGACTCCATAGAATGCATCTTAGAATCTATAGAGAGCGTCCTTGAATCCAAAGAGGTCATCTTGGACTCCATATAAATCATCCTTGAATCAATTGAAGCAACAGCTTTGTCCACTTAATCTAGCTTGGAATTATCATGAGGACTTTTGGGGGGACTAGATATAATCATCCGCTGAGAGCCTAAAGATTCGGAAGTTTCGAGGAAAGATAAGTGGGTGTTTTCTTCACTGTCTGCAAGATAGGCAACCATCCGGAGATATGATGGTGTTGGTCCGATTATAGGATCAAAAAGATCAGCAGGCGCGCTTTAGAAATACGTTAGAAATTTTCGTGCTGCTGAAACTTGAGCTGCAATAGCTCGTTGTTCTTGAACATTTAAAATACAAAGAGCACCGGAGACAGATCTGGTATGATTTAAAAATCATGCGGAAAATACCAGAACTGAATCCTTATATTTTAAAACAACTCAAACAGATTTATGTACAACATAAATCTTTTCGACTGTGCTATTGTGCTTACTGCTAAGGCGTGAGTGCTGATAATAAAATGCAAGTGCTGAAAGCAAGTGCTGAAATCTGTTATGCGATGCTAAAGTAAATGCAAGTGCTGAATGAATAAAAGAAATACGATAATTTCGAGATTCATTCACAAACAGATGTGAATGAATCCGGGTGTGTGAGATTGATACATTTAACTTTCAAACTCTCTGTTTTTCTCACACACGAGGGACATGCTCTAACAAGCTAATCTAGACTTAACAATCGACACAATAAGCTCCTCTCTAGAATGATTGTCGATTGCTTCATCTTCTTTTCTTTTCCCTCTGTTGGTGCACTGTATATTCAAAGTAATTCTACCACAGTATGTAGTTACACCAACTGAACGAACACTCAGCAGAACACTCAGTGTCTCGCTCTCTATCAACAGGACACTTCTTCAATGGGCGTCGCCTCAAATATATAGCCTCTGTAGAAATTCTTCCCGTTGGTAAGCTTCCAAAACTGTTCAGTGCTTTAGATGGCTATCTTGTCTTCTTTCTATTTTAGTGCAACGCTTCTCTGTAAAGTACCAACAGGAGAACAGTACTTTCGTCCTTTTCTTTGCAGGCTTCTTGTCGCTTTCGCCATTTGAATTGAGCTCAGCAGTTGACATCCAGCTTTGATATCTCTTCATAAGTTGTCAACTGCTTCGCTGCTGATTTATCACCACGACTGCTGCACTTTGCTCCTTCTTCAATTCTTTGCGTCTGGGAATCCATGTCGACTGGATGCAAAGCTTGCGACTGGTTGATTAGCAACAGCTGATTCAAATAAGCTCTCGACTGGATGCTGCTGTTGCTTGCGTCTAATACTTCATCTTGCGACTGGTTCTTGCGACTGCTGAATAATCAACGCAAAGTCTTCCTGCTGAATCTTTAGCGCAAGAGCAAAACGCTGTCGTATCAACTTATGTAAACGACATCGTTTTGCTATCGCTATCTCCAAATAGCATCTGCTGATGTACAGTAGCTCTCTGCTGAATTTCCTCCTCTACGACGTCGCTTCTCTTTTACGTCTCTCTTCATCTGCTGATTCTCAACACGACGTCGCTTCACCTCGAGTCTGGATGCAAGCTACCTGTTGATTCTTGCGACTGGTCTCTCAAACCATCTGCTGAATGTGATGACGTCACCGATGACGTCATCAATGCTAATCCATCTGCTGAATCTCAACACGACGTCGCTCCAGCTTTTGCGCTTCACTTCATCTGCTGATAGCCAACTGCTGATTGTGATGACATCAAGGCTGATGTCATCACAGCTCATACCAAATCTAGCGCATCTCTTCTCATCTGCTGAATCTTCCTGCTGATCACTTTAGCTTCTGCTGAATGATGACGTCACTGCTGATGTCATCTATAACTTTACGCTCCAGCTGATCTTCTTCGTTCTAGCTCTAGCTCCAGCTTGCGATTCTTCTTTGCTTCTTGCTTCTTGAATAGCGACTGTTGATAGATTCATCAACAGTACTTATAATTGCTACTGCTAACAGATTCGTCAACAGTACTTTGCGCATCTTCTTCTTCGATACAATTCTCCAGCAAGCTTCTCAATACATAATCCAGCTGGTTCACTTCGCTCTTTAGCACTTGCAGCTGGTTGACATCGTTTCAGCTGGTTCATCATGCTCCAGCTGATTCTTGGCCTCCGCCAGATTACGAACAACTGAACCAACTCTGGACGTCTCCATCGCTAATTCAACTGCCGATTCCATGAACACCAAACCAACTGCTGATCAATAATGTTGCGAACCAACTGCTGGACAGATATAGCTGCTGCTGATTGTCTTCTTTGTTTCTAAAACATGTACGCTTAAATAGAATTGTTAGAATCACAATAACAGGTTTTGTGTAATTCAAAACTTAATCAGGATCTGTCAAAACAGATCCAACAATCTCTGCGTTATGTGCTGAACTATAAACGTGCATGCGTGCTAAGTAAATACTGAATGAAGAACACGATACTCAGCATATTTGTTTCTGGAAGTTCGGACTTCAATGTCCTACATCTCCCCTTCTTCCACCTCGGAAGGCTCCACTAGAAGATTTGATCTTACAACTGCGTGTACAGACCCAATCCCACAACCAGCAGCTGTGAGAACTCCTAGACTTCACAAATTGCAGAACAGTCGCAGCTGTGTGACTGACTACATACACAAGAGTTTTACGTCTTCATGCTTGGACGGGAACTGTGAACATATTTCGAGATTCATTCACAAACAGATGTGAATGAATCCGGGTGTGTGAGATTGATACATTTAACTCTCAAACTCTCTGTTGTTCTCACACACGAGGGACATGCTCTAACAAGCTAATCTAGACTTAACAATCGACACAATAAGCTCCTCTCTAGAATGATTGTCGATTGCTTCATCTTCTTTTCTTTTCCCTCTGTTGGTGCACTGTATATTCAAAGTAATTCTACCACAGTATGTAGTTACACCAACTGAACGAACACTCAGCAGAACACTCAGTGTCTCGCTCTCTATCAACAGGACACTTCTTCAATGGGCGTCGCCTCAAATATATAGCCTCTGTAGAAATTCTTCCCGTTGGAAAGCTTCAAAAACTGTTCAGTGCTTTAGATGGCTATCTTGTCTTCTTTCTATTTTAGTGCAACGCTTCTCTGTAAAGTACCAACAGGAGAACAGTACTTTCGTCCTTTTCTTTGCAGGCTTCTTGTCGCTTTCGCCATTTGAATTGAGCTCAGCAGTTGACATCCAGCTTTGATATCTCTTCATAAGTTGTCAACTGCTTCGCTGCTGATTTATCACCACGACTGCTGCACTTTGCTCCTTCTTCAATTCTTTGCGTCTGGGAATCCATGTCGACTGGATGCAAAGCTTGCGACTGGTTGATTAGAAACAGCTGATTCAAATAAGCTCTCGACTGGATGCTGCTGTTGCTTGCGTCTAATACTTCATCTTGCGACTGGTTCTTGCGACTGTTGAATAATTAACGCAAAGTCTTCCTGCTGAATCTTTAGCGCAAGAGCAAAACGCTGTCGTATCAACTTATGTAAACGACATCGTTTTGCTATCGCTATCTCCAAATAGCATCTGCTGATGTACAGTAGCTCTCTGCTGAATTTCCTCCTCTACGACGTCGCTTCTCTTTTACGTCTCTCTTCATCTGCTGATTCTCAACACGACGTCGCTTCACCTCGAGTCTGGATGCAAGCTACCTGTTGATTCTTGCGACTGGTCTCTCAAACCATCTGCTGAATGTGATTACGTCACCGATGACGTCATCAATGCTAATCCATCTGCTGAATCTCAACACGACGTCGCTTCTCCTCTCGCGCTTTGCTTCATCTGCTGATAGCCAACTGCTGATTGTGATGACATCAAGGCTGATGTCATCACAGCTCATATCATAACTAGCGCAACTCTTCTCATCTGCTGAATCTTTATCTGCTGATCACTGTAGCTCCTGCAGAATGATGACGTCACTGCTGATGTCATCACTTATAATTGCTACTGCTAACAGATTCGTCAACAGTACTTTGCGCATCTTCTTCTTCGATACAATTCTCCAGCAAGCTTCTCAATACATAATCCAGCTGGTTCACTTCGCTCTTTAGCACTTGCAGCTGGTTGACATCGTTTCAGCTGGTTCATCATGCTCCAGCTGATTCTTGGCCTCCGCCTGATTACGAACAACTGAACCAACTCTGGACGTCTCCATCACTAATTCAACTGCCGATTCCATGAACACCAAACCAACTGCTGATCAATAATGTTGCGAACCAACTGCTGGACAGATATAGCTGCTGCTGATTGTCTTCTTTGTTTCTAAAACATGTACGCTTAAATAGAATTGTTAGAATCACAATAACAGGTTTTGTGTAATTCAAAACTTAATCAGGATCTGTCAAAACAGATCCAACAGATGGAGAGGGACTCTGATGGTACGTATCATGCTCATTAAAAATGGGACGATATCCTGAATCTTGTACAGTATCCACAATATTTATAGATGGGTCCACAATCAAAGAGGGATCGCTACCAGAACCCTGTTGGACTTGTTGCTCAGTCAAAGAATTCATCTGTACATGTTCTTGTTCACCCTGAGCCTGGTGCTAATTGGCCAGAGCCTGATTCTCTTCTGCTTGAACTAGTGGCTCATTCTCGTGAGCCTGATGCTCTTGAGAGTTCATGGCCTCATTCTCATTAACCTGCTGTAAAATCTACTCAATCAATTCTTGTGTTTATGCCTGCTCCTGTTCGCCCCAACTAGAAAATTCCAAAGTAAGAAACTGAGAGTGATCAGATGCTAATCCGACAAACGATGGTTCTGGAGCAACAATCGTCAAGCCTGCTAGCACACGCTGTGCTCTATGCTGCATTGCTATCTCTTTTAGCTCCTTATTGAGAAAGCAGATACACAAATAGTCATGATTGACAGACGGGACATCAAGCTTGAAGTTAGTTAGATGCTCAGTATACAGTTCCCGAACTTTCAACTCATACAATTTGTACGCCAACAAACTCCGTCATTGCTTCCGTTTATGCTAACAACAAAAGTTTGTCTTCCACTCAGGTTAAGTCTTCAAAAGAAGGTATCTCTCGGAGTTTTACTGCTGTAAGAAAGTGCATCCATGTATCAAAATCAGCCATTCGATTTGATACAGCTTCCCATGCAGTATTCAGTACCAATTGGCAGTGTTCCTCAACAGGATTGGGTCTAGAAACATCTTCCAATGTCCCTTTTCCTTTATCCGATGGAGCAATCTTAGGCAAAAATGAGTTACCCAGTTCATTTCTCGGATATGGATAGGTGCAAAGATACCTTGCCTAGTGTACGTCATGGTGAGTGGAGCTGGGAGCTCGTGACCAGATCGTACAACAATAGCCCTCTCAACATTGTCAGTTTTATTCTCGGTTCTGTCAGCATTGTCGACCCAGTACGCAATCTCCAAGATTTCCCCTTCGGGACATCCATCGGTAAGCTCTTCTTCTTTGTCCTGAACAGTAGCAGATGCAAATTCATCTGGACCTCCGTGTTCCGCCTGGGTCTCACACCCCTGATTCTCTTCATGCCGATAGTCACCACTAGCTTGTTCATAGTCTGTGCGCTCATGCCCTTATGGGCCAATATCAACGTGCTCGTCACCCTTGTCACCAGTCGACTCTGTTGTGTCTTGGGCCTCTGAGTCCTCTTTTTCTTCGCAAGATTCGTGAGTGGCAAAGAAATGGTGGACTCGGAATCAGAGGACTCAACTATTTGCTTCCTCTTGGTGCCTTCTTGTTTCTTTTTCCCTCCATGCAGGCGCGAATCCAAGTCTAATTGCTCAGACGAGGGATCTGTTGGAGAATTCTCACTCCCAGCCTCCATAGATGGGATTGGCACCATCTTCTTCTTCTTTTTCAGATCTGCCTCTATTGTTGCTCTCTTTTTAGTTTTGCTCATTGTTTTTTCTTTCTCTTCTGCTCTAGTCTCTTGTTCCCTGGTTGTGCTTTATGTGACTCACCACCCTCAGTATTACTGGCGGTATCCTCGGTGTGCTTTCTGGACTCACCATCTGGTTTAATTTCCGAATTATTTTTGATATAGGTTTGCACTGACTTACTTGTCAAAACTTTCTGCGGGTGCAGTTTTACCAATTCTCCAAGATTTTCCTTCACAACATTCGTTCCCTGGTTGTGCTTTATGTGACTCACCACCCTCAGTATTACTGGCGGTATCCTCGGTGTGCTTTCTGGACTCACCATCTGGTTTAATTTCCGAATTATTTTTGATATAGGTTTGCACTGACTTACTTGTCAAAACTTTCTGCGGGTGCAGTTTTACCAATTCTCCAAGATTTTCCTTCACAACATTCTGCACTAAAACACTGATCTGAATAGCAAAACCCTGCGACTGATGTTTAGGATTATTTACCATATTCAATTGCACTTGAAATAGAACTTGAGCCCAGTTGACTTTCAGCCCGGCAGTAATCGCTACCATCAAATCAAATTTCTCGCCGGTGACCATGTCGAAAGACCCAGCTTTTGAACATAGAGCTTTGGCCACAATGTCATGCAGTAGACGAAATTCCATCTTCAGTTGTTTCTTCTTTCTTGGGGTACGGAACGGTGCATCAGTACCTGAGAACTGAATCCGCATTTCATCCACTGTTTCCTTCTGAATATCCAAAAATCCAACCATTCCCTCGGTTGGCAACCCAAAAGCCTCAGCAAAAACTTCTTTCGTTATTGCCAATTTCCTATTGGCTACGAAGCTCACTATGACTCCTGCTAGCAATTTCGCATTAGCGAAGAACTCAACCATTGCGCTTTCATAAACTGAGTTAGACGCTGTTAGGAACCCCTTTAGTCCAGTTTCCTCTAGATTCTTGAACATTTGAACCATTCCAGCGTTCTCCATAGCTAGCACAGAGTCAAAATCAACTTGTAGAGCGTTATCAAAGAAAGATGCAGCCATTTGATATAAATGGGGTTTGGGATTTTGGATATAATCGAGCAATTTGCACGAATAATGCAGTTAGACTTGTTGCTATATTGCTCAAATGCGCGAAAATATTAATGTGTAAAGCAAAAAGTAAAGTGAAATCGGTTTATGTACGAGTGGAAGAGAGAGGGGCTTCTCTGGACACGTGTCATCATCATATTTTAAAGTCTTTTGAAATTCCAGAAAGATGACCTTCCGATGTAAGTTCAATTTTAAACGCTACCCCATTCTCGACCATTCGAGTTTATTTACCATCTCAGGAACAAATAAATCAAACACAATGATAACATCACACGGAAAACGCCTCAAGCTGGAGCAGACTGGAACAGTACTAGCCAGCTTGAAGACAGCCAGCGGACTTTGTAGCTATCTGTTTGACTCATATTGTTCCCCCTGAATTTATGCACACAGTCATGACATATCGAGGAGACCTAAGATGTCTCTATAGTAAGAAAACTTAGCGTCCGGCAGAGGCTTGGTGAAGATATCAGCAACTTGCTGATCTGTTGGCACATGCTCCACCGAACGTCCTTTTTAAGTACATGATCTCGAATGAAGTGATGTCGTATGTCAATGTGCTTGGTTCTGGAGTGCAGTACGGGGTTCTGAGTGATTACGATAGCACTTGTGTTGTCACAGAAGAGAGAAGCTTCTTGTGCATCAATGCCATAGTCCCAAAGTTGTTGTTGAATCCATAGCATTTGAGAGCAGCAACTTCCAGCTGCAAGGTATTCTGCCTCAACAGTGGACGTTTCTTGATGTCTGTTTCTTGATGAACCATGAAATGAGCCTATCTACTAGAAATTGACAAGTTCCACTTGTGCTTTTGCGATCAATCTTACACCCTGCATAGTTTGCATCACTGTAACCAATTAAACTCAAGCTTGAGTCTTTGGGATACCAAAGACCAACGTTCGGCGTGCCCTTCAAATATTTGAGAATGCGTTAACAGCCATGTAGTGTGAGTGTTTTGGGTCAGCTTGAAACCTAGCACACATACAGACTGAGAACATAATATCTGGTCTGCTTACTGTGAGGTATAAAAGTGAACCAATCATCCCACAATACATAGTTACCTCAACGGAAGTTCCAGCTTCTTGTCCAGCTTGATGGAGGTACTCATCGGAGGAGCTGTTGAATAACAATTTTCCATCCCGAACTTCTTCAGAAGTTCCTTGGTATAATTCACTTGATTAATGAAGATTCCATCCTCAAGCTGTTTAACTTGCAAACCTAGGAAAAATGTAAACTCCCCCATCATGCTCATCTCAAATTTGTCCTGCATCAACTTAGAAAATTTGTCGCAAATTTTATGGTTAGTTGATCCAAAGATGATATCGTCGACATAAATCTGTACGAGCAAGACATGATCATTCTTTATGAATTTGAATAATGTCTTGTCAACATAACCAATAACAAAGTCATGATCGATTAAAAATTTAATAAAGTATCATACCAAACTCTCGGAGCTCGTTTCAGACCGTACAATGCTTTAACAAGCTTGTATACATACTCTGGTCTGGTATGATCTACAAAATCAGGAGGTTGCGTAATATACACTTCCTCGTTCAAGATGCCATTTAAGAATACACTTTTTACATCCATCTGATAAACTTTAAAATTCTTGAATGATGCATATGCAAGAAAGATTCTAATGACTTCTAATCTTGCTACTGGTGCGAAAGATTCTTCAAAGTCTATGCCTTCTTCTTGCCGATATCCTTGCGCAACCAACCTAGCCTTATTTCGAACGACATTTCCTTGTTCATCCAGCTTGTTCCTAAAGACCCATTTAGTTCCTATAAAATTTTGATTATTGGGTTTAGGGACTAAATGCCATACTTTACTTCGTTCGAACTGATTTAGCTCTTCTTGCATAGCGTCTATCCAGCTTGGGTCAGCTTAGGCTTCCTAAACTTTCTTAGGAACTATATGTGATATGAAAGCAGAATTAAAGTGTTCGTTTATCATCTGGCCTCGTGTCCTAATCGATGCAGTAGGATTACCGATGACCTGCTCAGGTGGATGATTTTTATTCCACAGAAGACCTGGTCCAAGTGAGGTAGACGGTTCGTGTTGTTACCTATGCGTCCTTGCTGAATCCTCTGTGATACTATTTGTTGATGTACCGCTTTTTATAGCATGTTCCTCACCAGCTGGATCAAGATCTAGACCAGCTTGTTCCACGACGTCAATATCAGCATTGGTAATCGGTATGTCCAGATCTTGCTGGTTATCAGCTTGCCATATGTGTTGCACTGTGAGGACTAGAAATTGGTAATTGGTGATTAACGAAAATAACCAGATTTTGATAAGGATTAACCAAGGAGATGTTACCCATAGGGTTTTCAGATTTGAAGGAATTGGTTTTTCTGTTGGTGATTTTCTGATTTTCAGATTGAGGTAGAACAGACCAGATGTGGACTGTTGGTCGCTATCGGGTGTCTTGGAACAGATCCGAGTGGCGCAAGAGGATTTGAGAAGATCGTACTCGGGTATAATCTGTTTTGGTGTATTGCGCTTGAGTTGAGTGTTGTCGGGAATTGGTATCGGAAGATATCAAATTTGAGGTGCTCTAGAGACTTTGAGTTGAGGGAACAAATTTGAGTAGTGGAATCTAGAGTTGGAGGTAATGCGATGTCGTATCGTGTGATCAGATTTGAAGTTGGTTGAGTGAAATCTGTTCAGAGGGAGTGAGCTGACATGCGCGTCTATTTGGGAAAGTCAAGTGTTGGTCAACGGTACTGTGTGGACCGGTACGGTTCGTGAGTTTGTGTAGACCGGTGCAGTTTAATGATTTCAGATTTGACCAAATCTGGATGAGCGAGCGAGTCTTTGTTGCGAGATCTGTTGTTTGGAGCGGGACTTCAACGCGACGTCGTTTGATGTTTGCACGCGAGGATAGCGTAGTAGAGTCAGATCTGAGTTAGCGTTAAGATTTGAGATGGCGCCCAAAATCTGAGGTAGCGTCCAGATTTGAGTGATTGACTTTCACTGTAGCTTTGACTGAGAGATTTAAATATAAGAGTCGAGCAAAACTTAGTGGATTTTCGAACCCGATATTTCTTATCTTCTTCCCGAGAGTTTCCCGAAACCCTTACTGTTCATTCGAACCTTTCTCCGTCGATTTCCATCGATTTACGCCGCCGTTTCGAGCAAGATTGGTGGCGCTGAGCTCGTCTTCCTTAGGGCTTTCGATTGATACCAGTTTGGAGACTTGAATCGACGAGTTGAGGGAGCACGAAGTAGTTGCAGAGTTCGATATCTTCGCGAATTCTTGGAAGCAGTTCTTCTATTCTTTAGCAGCTTTGGATTTGAGCTTTCGAGCAGTTCCTGTTGTGTTTTGCCTCGAGCTGGTGAGGCAGAGGGTTTTAGCGGGCTGTTGGTGCTGAGCTCTTGTCCTTGTAAGATCTGTCGAGGTAGAAGCTGAGATTCGAGGTACGGATTTCAGCTTATTTAAACAGCTTTGGAATAAGCATGAGATATTTCCATTGTGATCTGAATGTTGTGAACAAGTGATTACGTGAACAGATTTGACATGGCTGTTATTTGAATTATCTTTTCTGTGTTACATATGAATTATGTATGTTGTGATCTGATATTGACTGGAATTCACGCATACATATTGAGCCTGATATTTGATTGATGACCCGAGTCGAGCTAGCGTCGTGATCGGCCGGCTGAGTTGTCGCTCCTGAAAGGTCCAATGCTATCATCGAGGTGGTGGCCGGCTGAGTCGTCGTGCCTAAATACCACTGAGTTGTGATGGTCGATGGACCTGAAGATCACGGATCGATGATTTCCACCGGCTGATTGGCTGTGCATGGTGTTTGAGGCTCAATTGAGATTTGATTGCCATCTGAGTTGTTGGCCATGATGACCGATATATTTGATAACCTCATGCATCTCATAACTTTAAATATTGCATGTTTATGAATTTCTGTTTTATGAGTGCTCTTCGTGCTGAGGTTTGACCTCGTTTATTTTCCCTGTTTTTGGGCTGCTTTGGTCGGTGTTGGCCTTTGTAGGTTCTTCAGGTAATCCAGCTGGTCAGAGTGGAGCGTTAGCTGGTAGATCCCCGTTTTGAGTCCCAGTTATATGTATTGATATATTGAGTCAGGGGATGTCCAGTGCCTTTAATATTTGAGGGGATCTGTATTTGTTACTTATTGCCTGTTGTTGGATTTATGAGTTTGAATCCTTATTTTGATTATGACCTTATTTTGAATGATATTTTGGATCAGGACCAAAACGAATATTTATAGCCCATATTCTGAATGCTTCTGTGTAATTGTGATTAATTGAGTAATTAATCTGTATTTAGCGCATCGGGCCTGAAACTTTTATATCAGAGCTTAAACTGGGATAAGCTTGATTCTTTTCCATCACACTCGAGTCTAGGCATAGAGTTTGAGTTTTATTTGTGATTGAATCTGTGATTTTGTATCTGCCTCTGTGTATTGTCTGCTTGTGTTCTTACCTCTGAGTTTTGGTAGATTCCGCCAAGGAGAGGTAGGAGTAGAATTTCTAGGCAGAATGGTGAGGAGTCTAGGGCTCTCGAGAGTGATGAGATGAGCAGCAGAGTATACCTTTGCGTCGTCGTGCTATACAGGCAGAGTTGGATGATATGATTAGACAGATTGGCGAGATGGAGCTAGTTCTGGCTAGGTTTCAGAGGATGAATCCCCCTACGTTCACTGGCACGAGGGCGGTTTGATGGCTGAAGGCTGGTTAGAACATATGGAGGAATTGTTTGATGCGGTGGAGTACTCTCATGAGAGAAGACTGAAGCTAGGAGTTTTGCAGTTGAGGGAGAATGCTCAACGCTGGTGGAAGGGTACTTCCCGAGTCATGAGAGAGAGTGGGACTTTGATTTCTTGGGAGAGCTTCTGTGCAGCTTTTCGACAGGGTTATACCCCTGAGTCCTACTACAATAACCGAGAGCGGGAGTTCGATAATCTGAAGCAAGGAAACTTGAGGGTAGCTGAGTATGCTAGACAGTTTTCATCGCTTTTGTCATATGTTCCCCATGTTGCTAGCCAGGAAAGGACAAAGAGGAACAAATTTATGAGGGGTTTGAGGCCTGAGTTGTTCCCTATGGTGTTCGCTGGTTCTCCTGCAACGTATTCTGAGGCTGTGGATAGGGCCGTGGATATTGAGGAGAGTCCGTTGGAAGCACGGAATCAGGTTCAGCCAACAGCAGGACGCACTTTTCAGCCTGTGCCTGAAGCGATGCCATCGTTTCAATCTCCTCAGACGTCGCAGCAATCGAATCGCCAGAAGTTTAAGCCTCGAGGGAAGCAGTTTAAGAGACGATCGAATTCAAGTTCTTCTGTAGTGGCTCAGGAGGTGTGTCGTGTGGTCAGTGCGGAGGTAGGCATTTGACTTCGCAACTTCGTGGAGTTTGGGGTCTTTGCCATCAGTGTGGCCAACCGGGACATTTCTCCAGAGTGTGTCCTTTGATGGGTGGACAGTCGGTGAGTCAGTCGCAACAAGGTTCGGCTGGTGGTTCTTCGCAGAGACCACAACCTTTTGCTCAGTCCCAACGATCTGGATTCCAACCTTGTGAATCGTCTAGGTTTGTAGGACTTACTAGACCTCAATTTCCGGGACCGCAGCAAGCTCAGGTGAATGCCTTGACGAGAGAGCAAGCTGATGAGATGCCTGGGGGAGGGATTGCAGGTACTTTTACTATCTTTGATTTTCCTGCACGAGTTTTGTTTGATACGGGAGCATCACACTCCTTTATATCTGATCTGTTTGTGTATGAGTGTGGGTTGAGTTCTTCCCCACCGTGTGATGTTGTCTTTGTATCTACCCCTGTTGGCGTGAGTTTTTTGTCCCGTGAGGTGGTGTTGTATTGTGTGATTAGATTTGATGAGAATGTGTTGGTGACTAACCTGATTGTCTTGGAGATTAAAGATTTTGACTGCATTTTGGGTATTGATGTGTTGTCGGATTATAGAGCGACTGTTGATTGTTTCCATGGTATGGTGAGATTTAGACCTCGATTTGGAGAGAAATGGAATTTTTATGGTGCTGATTCGTGACCTAAGATTCCATTTGTGTCTGCCATGGAGATGTTTAGCTTGTTGTCGCTAGAGAATTAAGGGTTTATGATCTATGCCTTGGATGTTTCCCATGAATCGATGATAGGGTTGAGTGATGTCCCTATTGCTCGAGAGTTCCCAGATGTTTTCCCGGATGAGATTCCTGGATTTCCTCTGAGAAGAGAGATTGAATTCAGCATAGAGTTGGTGCCAGGAACAGCCTCGATTTCGAGAGCTCCGTATCGGTTGGTGCCAGCTGAGCTGAAGGAACTTAATAAGCAATTGCATAATATTTTGGAGAAAAGCTTCATCAGACCGAGCATGTCGATTGGGGAGCTCCGATTCTTTTTCTGAAGAAGAAGGATGGATCTATGAGGATGTGTGTTGATTTTCGGCAGTTGAATAAAGCGACGATCAAGAACAAGTATTCGTTGCCAAGGATTGATGACTTGTTCGATCAACTGTAGGGATCGGCTGTGTACTCTAAGATTGATATGCGATCTGGTTATCATCAGTTGCGGATTAAAGACGCTGATGTGGCGAAGACGGCTTTCAGGACGAGATATGGGCATTATGAGTTTCTGGTATTGCCTTTTGGATTGACGAATGCTCCTGCTGTCTTCATGGATTTGATGAATCGCGTCTTTAGCGAGTATATAGATCATTTTGTGATAGTCTTCATAGATGATATCCTGGTGTATTCGCGGAATTTCAGAGAGCATAAGGAACATTTGAGATTGGTGTTGTAGAAACTGAGAGACTCACAGCTTTATGCGAAATTCAGCAAGTGTGAATTCTGGCTGGATAGAGTAATCTTTTTGGGTCATATCATATCTGCAGAAGGTATTTCGGTGGATCCTAGTAAGGTCGAAGCAGTTCTTAACTGAGAGTGACCAGGGAATGTTTCAGAGATCCGTAGTTTCTTAGGTTTGGCTGGATATTATAGACATTTCATCGAGAATTTTTCTTCGATAGCCAAGCCGATGACGCAATTGACCCAGAATAATAGGAGATTTCTGTGGACGGATGAATGTGAGTCGAGTTATCAGTTCCTCAATGAGAAGTTGACTACTGATCCTGTGTTGGCTTTGCCATCGGGTTCTGGAGGTTTTGTAGTGTGCGCTGATGCTTCTCTGAGTGGTCTGGGTTGTGTTTTGATGCAGAACAGGCGTGTGATAGCCTATGCGTCTCGACAGTTGAATCCCCATGAGACGAGATATCCCATTCATGATTTAGAGTTGGCTGCGATTGTTTTTGCGCTGAAAATTTGTCGTCACTATTTGTATGGTGAGCAGTTTGTGGTGTACACAGACGATAAGAGCTTGAAGTATATCTTCACTCAGTCAGATCTGAATATGATGCAACATCGTTGGATGGAGTTGCTCAAAGATTTTGACTGTGAGATTCAGTATCAGCCTGGGCGGATGAATTTAGTGGCAGATGCTTTGAGTAGGAAAGCCCAGCCTGCGATGTTGACATCGATGAGTATATCCAAAGTCCATGAGGATTTGGGGACTTCTGGATTGCGTTTTCAGACAGATGATCAGTACTTCGTGGTTTCTTCTTATCAGGTTGATCCACGGATTGTTGCAGACATTAGAGCAGTGCAGAGAACTGAACGATAGATTCATGAGTTGAAGACTAAAGCCCAGAATGGTCAGTCGGAAGATTTTATCGTTTCTTCTGATGGATGCTTGAGATTTTGAGGTAGATTGGTTGTTCCGAATTTTATTTATTTGAAGGAAACCATCTTGAATGAGGCCCATTGTAGTCGTTACAGTGTGCATCCGGGCGAGAAGAAGATGTACCATGCCTTGAAGTTTCATTACTGGTGATAAGGCATGAGGAATGACATCTATGGATTGAGATTTTGAGGTAGATTGGTTGTTCCGAATTTTATTTATTTGAAGGAAACCATCTTGAATGAGGCCCATTGTAGTCGTTACAGTGTGCATCCGGGCGAGAAGAAGATGTACCATGCCTTGAAGTTTCATTACTGGTGATAAGGCATGAGGAATGACATCTATGGATTTGTAGCTCGATGTTTGAATTTCAAACAGGTCAAGGCCTAGAGAATGAGACCTGGTGGTTTGCTACAGAGTTTAGAAGTGCCTCAATGGAATTGGGAGCACATCTCCATGGATTTTGTGACTCATTTACCTCGATCGAATAGGGGATGGGATGCGATTTGTGTTGTTATTGACAGGCTTTCGAAGTCAGCCCATTTCATTTCCTATGATGTGAAGTGTTCTATGAAGAAGATGGCTAGACTGTACATGGACCATGTGGTTAGATTGCATGGAGTGCCGATTTCGATAGTGTCTGGTAGAGATCCAAGATTTACTTCCCGATTGGAAGAGTTTTCAAGCAACTATGGTTTCGAGATTGGCTATGAGTACAGCTTATCACCCGCAGACAGATGGCCAATCTGAGAGTACCATACAGATTTTAGAGGATATACTGTGAGAAATAGTGATGGATTTCAGTGGTAGCTGGCAGGATTCACTGTCTCTAGTCGAGTTTTCTTATAATAATAGCTACCAAGTGACTATTGGGATGGCCCCATTTGAAGCTTCGTATGGTCAAAAGTGTATATCTCCAATCTGCTGGGAAGAGATTGGTGAGAAAAGGCTATCTACTCCTGAATTTGTGCAACATATGAAAGATCAGATTGAGTTGATTCGGAGTAGAATGAAAGCTGCTCAAGATCGAAAAGCTAGATATGCTAATAAGAGACGCATACCTCTGGAATTTGATGTTGGCGATCAGGTATTTTTGAAGGTTTCTCCTTTCAAGCGCGTGATGAGATGTACACTTAAGGGTAAATTAGCTCCTACATTCATTGGTCCCTTTGAAATTGTTGAGAGGATTGGATCTTTGTCGTACAGGTTGAGACTTCCTGCTGAGTTAGCAGCGATACATGATGTGTTTCATGGTCAATGTTGAGGAAATATGATCCAGATCCGTCCCATGTGTTGAGAACTGATGAAGTGGAGCTAGATCAGACCCTGAGAAATGTTGAATATACAATGCAGATTTTGGATAGGAAGGAGAAGCAGTTGAGGAATAAGACAATACCGTTGCTGATGGTTCAGTGGAACAAGCATGGTAAAGGAGAAGCTACTTGGAAGTTGAAGAAAATATGAGACAGGAGTGGCCTCATCTGTTTGATCATTGAAAGCTATATTCAAGGTAACTTTCTGGCTTGCAGAATTGCGTGAATTGGGTGTATTGTATCTTGATTTTGGGTTGTGTTTAGCATTGAGTTATGCTGGGCAGATTGGTTGTTGTGATTTTGGTGAATCTGGTGTTTTTGCTTGATCCTGATATATTGATGTAATTGATTTGGGGACGAAATCCATTTCTAGTGGGGGAGAGTGTGAGGACTAGAAAATTGTAATTGGTGACTAACGAAAATAATCATATTTGGATAAAGATTAACCAAGGAGATGTTACCCATCGAGTTTTCAAATTTGCAGGAAGTGGTTTTTCCATTGGTGATTTTCTGATTTTCAGATTTGAGGTAGAACAGATCAGATGTGGACTATTGATCACTATCGGGTGGCTTGGAACAGATCCGAGTGGCGCAATAGGATTTGAGAAGATCGTACTCGGGTATAATCTGTTTTGGTGTATTGTGCTTGAGTTGGGTGTTGTCGGGAATTGGTATCGGAAGATATCAGATTTGAGGTGCTCTAGATACTTTGAGTTTAGGGAACATATTTGAGTAGTGGAATCTAGAGTTGGAGTTAATGCGACGTCATATCGTGTGATCAGATTTGACGTTGGTTGAGTGAAATCTTTCATAGGGAGTGAGGTGACGTGCGCGTCTATTTGGAAAAGTCAAGTGTTGGTCAACCGTACTGTGTGGACCGGTCCGGTTCGTGAGTTGGTGTAGACTGGTGCGGTTTAATGATTTCAGATTTGACCAAATCTGGATGAGCGGCGAGCCTTTGTCGTGAGATCTGTTGTTTGGAGCGAGACTTCAACGCGATGTCGTTTGATGTTTGCACGCGAGGATAGCGTAGTAGAGTCAGATCTGAGTTAGCGCTAAGATTTGAGATGGCGCCCAAATCTAAGGTAGCATCCAGATTTGAGTGATTGACTTTCACTGTAGCTTTGACTGAGAGATTTAAATATAAGTGTCGAGAAACACTTATTGGAGAACCCGATATTTCTTATCTTCTTCCCGAGAGTTTCCCGAAACCCTTACTGTTCATTCGAACCTTTCTCCGTCGATTTCCGTCGATTTACGCCGCCATTTCAAGCAAGATTGGTGGCGCTGAGCTCGTCTTCCTTAGGGCTTTCGATTGATACCAATTTGGAGACTTGAATCGACGAGTTGAGGGAGCGCGAAGTAGTTGTAGAGTTCGATATCTTCGCGAATTCTGGGAAGCAGTTCTTCTGTTCTTTAGCAGCTTTGGATTTGGGCTTTCGAGCAGTTCCTATTGTGTTTCACCATGAGCTGGTGAGGCAGAGGGTTTTAGCGGGCTGTTGGTGCTGAGCTCTTGTTCTTGTAAGATCTGTCGAGGAAGAAGCTGAGATTCGAGGTACGGATTAGAGCTTATTTAAACATCTTTGGCATAAGCATGAGATATTTCCAGTGTGATCTGAATGCTGTGAACGAGTGATTACGTGAACAGATTTGACCTGGATTTTATGTGAATTATCTGTTCTGTGTTACGTATGAATTATGTATGTTGTGATCTGATATTGACTGACATTCACGCATACATATTGAGCCTGATATTTGATTGATGACCCGAGTCGAGCTAGCGTTGTGATCGGCTAGCTGAGTTGTCACGCCTGAAAGGTCCAATGCTATCATCGAGGTGGTGGCCGGCTGAGTCATCGTGCCTGAAGACCACTGAGCTGTGATGGTTGACGGACTTAAAGATCACGGATCGATGATTTCCACAGGCTGATTGGCTGTGCGTGGTGTTTGAGGCTCAATTGTGATTTGATTGCCAACTGAGTTGTTTGCCTTGATGACCGATATTCTTTGATAACCTCATGCATCTCATAACTTTAAATATTGCATGTTTATGAATTGCTGTTTTATGAGTTCTCTTCGTGCTGAGGTTTGACCTTGTTTATTTTCCCTATTTTTGGGCTGCTTTGGTCGGTGTTGGACTTTGCAGGTTCTTCAGGTAACCCAGCAGGTCAGAGTGGAGCGTCAGTTGGTAGATCCCCGTTTTGAGTTCCAGTTATATGTATTGATATATTGAGCCAGGGGATGTCCTGTGCCTTTAATATTTGAGGGGATCTGTATTTGTTACTTATTGCCTGTTGTTGGATTTATGAATTAAATCCTTATTTTGATTATGAACTTATTTTGAATGATATTTTGGATCAGGCCCAAAACGAAAATTTTTAGCCCATATTCTGAATGCTTCCGTGTATGTGATTAATTGAGTAATTAATCTGTATTTAGCGCACCGGACCTGACATGCACCTCATCGTCGCTTGATTCATCCAAATTGGTAGACTCCAGACGAGGGCATAGATAATTTAGCTTCGAGGCTGATGTTGATCGGATGAAGCATCTGCATTCAAACACCCTGAAATATGATATATCAGGTTTATTGCCGTTCCAGATCTCATATGGAGTGACTCCATGGCGCTTATTTATCATCGATCTGTTTTGAGTATAGCATGCTGTATTGACAGCTTCTGCCCAAATTTGTTAGAAATGTCAGAATCAGCAATCATAGTTGTAGCAGCTTCTTTTAAAGTCCGGTTTTGACGCTCAGCCAACCCGCCTGGCTGAGGTGTTCTGGCTGCAGACAACTCATGTTTGATTCCAATGTCATCCAGCTAGGAGGAGATTTTGACATTTAAAAATTCTGTTCCTCTATCACTCCTAATCCGGTTGATATTGCAGGATTGCTCATTTTGAAGGCGTTTTAAGAGTTTGATCAGCTTGTCGACAGTTTGATCTTTTGATTTCAAAAACAACAATCATGTAAATTTTGAAAAGTCATAAACTACAACAAGGGTGTACTTCATTCCCCCTAAGCTGGTGACCGGTATTGGACCAAAAATATCCATGTGTAAAAGATCCAACTTACGAGAGGTTTTGTTACTGCCTTTAGTTTTTAAAGTAGATTAGATATGTTTACCCAGCTGACAGGAAGAACAAATCTTATCTTTTGAAAATTTTAGCTTGGGCAGGCCATCAACCAACTCACGTTTACTCAAATTGGCAATATTTTTGAAATTTAGATGTTTCATCCGCTGATTCCATAACCAACTCTTTGAAGAGTCGGCTACTAGACATGTTTGCTCTTAATGCGGTTGGTCTTACTAGTCAACTTTGTAAGTGTTACCAGATCGATAACCAACTAACACAATCAGACCTTCTGGATTTAGAACCGTGCACGTGTGCTTCTGAAATTTAACTGAGTAATTACTATCACACAACTAACTGATACTAATCAGATTGTAGCACAAGTTCTCAACAAGAAGAACATTATTGATAGTAAAATTACCATGGGTAAGCTTACCATTACCCACGGTGTTACTGTTTGAGTTTTCACCAAAGGTGATCTTTGGTCCGTTGTAGGATTTGATATCTGTGAGCAGCTTAGCATCTCCAGTCATATGCCTTGCACAACCACTGTCCAGATACCATGTTGAGTGCACCAGTCTGGATACCTGTTGTTCCTGCTGTCACAAGTCAAGAAGATTTGGTACCCTTTTATTCCTTTGGGTTCAGGTTTGATTAGACCTTTCGGAACCCACACTTGGATAATTTTAACCCATTTACCAGTGTGTGCATCATAGTACTTGTGTGGTTCGTGTGTGCTCTTTGTTCTCGATGGGGCATGAGGAGTAACATATGGACCATTTGCTCCGTACTTACGAGATTGAGGCGTGTATTGTCTGTCCTTCATTGAAGTTCGAGAGTAGTGGACTTGATTTATTTCACTATATTTGGGTTTACCCCGCATCTGTATAATTCTTTTGTTTATCCAGCTCTCCCGAGACCTCTTAGGAGCAGAGTACCCCAGCCCGCAAAATCTACCTTGCCAGATCGGAGGCTATCGTCACTAGATTGTGCCTGTTTGGGCTGTCTTGTGCTAGATTTTACAAAGTTCATTGTTTTAAACTTTGTCCTTTCCAGCATTGGAGTGCTTCTGGTTTCTGTTGTACTGCCTTCATTGCTATTGTAGCCCAATCCGGTTTTATCACCGGATGGCTTTGTAGCTCCATGCAGTCTTTGTAGGGAGACATACGACCTAGTCCAGGAGCTTATTATACCAGCCAGCCGTTGGTTTTCACTGAGTATCTCCTCGGACTTGCTTCTCAGTTCTTCATTCTCAGTTACAAGCTTACTTAGAGCAGCTTGCATGTTGCTTGAGCCAACCAGCTCATCGTAAGTTGCATAGCTCTCTTTTTCATCTCTAACTTCCTCGAATGATTTGGAGAGCTTTTTATATTCGAGAACCATTTCATTTAGTGCAGTGACAAGGTCCTTGCGTGTAAATTCAGGACTAGAGAAATCAAATACCTCCTCAGTGTCATCAGCCATGAGACACTGTACTTCATCTTCACTTTCACTTGATGAGGAGGTTCCGGAGCTGGATTCTTCTGAATCTAAATCAGCCCACGCACTCTTGTTTTCTTCAGCCATCATGGCTTTTTCGATTTTCCCTACGCGATAGGCCTTTTTCTCCTTCTTATCTTTGTTATTGCTACGATCTGGTCGCTTCTTTTCCTCTCTTCGTGCCTTCCTGCAATCAGCCATGAAGTGACCAGGCCTGCCACAGTTATAACATTTATCATCAGAAGGAGTAGTAAAGTTTCTCTTAGGAGAATCAAAGGAGGAGGGTTTAGTGTTCTGCTTTCGCATAAATTTGCCAATTTGCTTATGAACAAGGCTATCGCATCCTTGCTCATTTCCTCAGCTGATCTGTTCTTGTGGAGCATGGGCTTTGCTCTGGAATTGTAGATGCGAAAGCTCTGGTAGGTTGAGACATTGATGGCTCCGCTTTCGCTCTCGTTTCCAGTTCAAACTCGTAAGCCTTTAGGTTGGAAAAAAGTCATATAGATCCATTTTGTTTAAATATTTTGACTCTCTCATAGCAATGGTATTCACGTCCCATTCCTTGGGAAGTGGTCGCATTACTTTCAGGGCTAGCTCCCGGTTGCTGTATGTCTTGTTCAGTCTGGCCAGCTCAATAACCAAGGAGTTGAACCTTTCATCAAACTTGTCCATGGTCTCTTAGGGTTTCATCTTGATTAGCTCGAATTTTTGGAAAGCCACGGTCAACTTGTTTTCCTTTGTCTCTTCATTCCCTTCGCATATCTGGGTCAGTTTCTCCCAGATCTCCTTAGTCGAGCAAGTCAGGATTTTGCTAAACATGTTATTGTCTAGCGTCTTGTAGAGTATGTCCTTAGTGACATTATCCAGATTTGCTTTCTTCTTATCTCCAGAGGTCCACTCCAGTCTGGATTTCTCAATCCATTGGGATGCACCAGCAGTTATTGCTACAGCAGTGTTCATTTTCAGTATTTGTATTGGTCCATTAGTGATCACGAACCACATGTCGTCATCTTGTGCTGCTAGGTGCGCCTGCAACCGGATCTTCCAGACATCGTATTCCTCCTTAGAGTACATAGGAATTTTATTGTGAGAAATTGACATATTTAATAAGTAAGAATGAATAAATTGTCCAGGCACTGAGAAACCTGCTCTGATACCACTTGTTAGGATTGAAAAACAAGCTCGGGAGTTCAGAGGGGGGAGAGGAGTGAATGAACTCGTTTGCTAATTTTTGATTGAAACTTATTTTGAGAAGTTTTACAGCTTGAAGCAAACTTCCAGCTGAGTTACCAGCTAGGAAGGTTCTTAGTGACTATTGTTGTCTCGTGTAATAAAATGATTTTTATGCGGAATGAACACGATTAAATCAGTGAACTTTTTAATCAAGTGCGTGAATATAAAAGATGTAGGGACGAGAGATATGTTTCTGGATGTTCGGAGCAAATTCTCCTATGTCTCCCCTTCTTCCTCGGTGGGAAGGTTTACACTAGAAGACTTTGATTTATACAATCCTTTGTACAAACCACTCCCGTGACCACAACCACGAGAACTCCTAGCAAACAAACAACAAATCACAGACCCGCGATCTGGTTCGCAATACAATAGTCTCAGCTCTAAGATGGTCATGCTAATCTAGCACTTCTGCACTCTCTATTTATGTTTTACAACAATCGCTCAATAATACGGAGTGTGTAATAGTAGAGTTTGTGACACAGAAAATAAAATAAGCAATATGTTCGTGTGCCACTTGTGTAAGCTGGTTCAATATGAACTCTGCTTGTGCTTGTGAAGGTTTTTGTTAGCTTGTGCTTTCAATGGATTGTTGTCTGTTGCGTCTAACCTTCACAGCTTCTCTTCTCCTCTATATATACTCTTTGTATACAACGGTAATAAATGTATCCAGTAGACACGTTGTATGCATCCAAATTGAATTTCTTGCGACGCCTTAAATGCATGTACTATGAAAGTACAGCTCCATTAAATGCATTGCCCTTTTTAGCAACTCTGCACCGTTTTCAGTTTGTACAGTATCTCTGCGTATCTGACTGTAGCTCAAAGTAGTTCCAACGACTACACATCACTGTAGAGATGTGGAATATTTCAAATCAAGTTGTATGTAGATTCAAACATTCCAAAATACAGGTTGCTAATTTGCCTTTAACTTAGCTGGCCTCCCAATATGGTTCCAGAAAGTTGGGCTGCTTTGAGCTGGTTTTCTTAACTAGTCTTCCAGCTAGTTACTCATCACACCAGCTGGTCTTGTTATCTGCGAGCTGTTTTCAAAGCCACAAACCACTGGTTTCTTTCTTTTCGATTCAGTGCTTTCTGATCTTCGATCTTTATCAATTTATCTGGCTAGGTGTCTTTGTACTGTTATTAGCAAGACTTGGTATCCAGCTGGTCTATTAGCACACCTTAAATTCCAGAGATGGTTTGTCCTGAAAACCAGCACATCTTGATATCCTGAACCAGCTTGACCAGATTCCCTTTGCTGGTTTGTTTCTCAATGCTCTGATCTAGTTTTCCCTTGACCGGATTGACTTTGCTCTGATCTGGTTTCTACGTCCCACGTAGTAAGCTTCGTCCAGATCTTGTCACTTTGATCCAATATCTCTTTTACGGATTTCATTTCTTGTTTATTTTTCATCACCAAAACTTCTGAAATTCATCCTAACAGTCATAGCCGTTTGATCAAGATCATCTTCAACTAGGCTATGTGGGAAATATTCTTGATCTGTACTATGTTGGAGGGGCACCCCGGTTCGTCAACCGAAATCCACACTCCCGTAATTTGGCGGGACACCCCGGCCCTCGACCGAAATTCACATGTTGTAAACTGACCGTCTGTTATCTTTTCCACAAATCATTTAAAACTTTGAAACCTTTTCTTTTCTGTTTCAGATCTCGCATACCTTTTCGATAAAACTTTCTGATATGTTCTGCGTCAGACCTAACACATGGTCTCTTTAAAAATTCTCTTAACTTTAAAAACATTATTAGGAACACATACACCTATGAACTGATAAGGTCTGGAACCATCTCGGACTAGAGTATAGTCCAGAATTAACTAAAAAACCGATCGTAGTCTTAGAAGATCTAGAATAGATTAGCTTGGTTCAATGGTTCAAGAGAACTGGTCCGCTCAGATTAGATCAGGACAAACAGATCAGATCAGTTTATAATACTTAGACAAGACCGGGTCAGAAAGGGTTTGGTCAAACAAATTTAGAAAGGTCAACTCGGTTTAGGGAAGTCAAACCAGTTTAGAAGGTCAACTGATACTGGATACGGTCAAACAACTTAAAATGTCAAACACATACCATGATGGTCAAAACTGCTAAGAAATGGTCAGCTCAGACCATTTCGATGAAAACAGATGGAATGTAATCAACTGGGTCAAACGAATGTAAGCGTACCAGATCAAAACAAACATGGTCCCTTTAGATTAGAACAACGCATAACGATACACATCGAAAAGAAGCAACATCCAGATCAAACCAGCGTCGCCTATCTAATTTAGAGCCAATTCCAATTCTGAGTGTGGCCTATCAGATCCGACGGAGTCCAAATCCAACCAGTGTCGCCTATCAGATTATAACCAAACTCGCCTCAGACCATTGTGGCTCGTCAATCAGGACAGAACGAAAACGCCGTATTTCCCAGTACGTTGAAAACATTTTCTAAAACCTTCAGAACAGAAACTTCTGAGACATGAATACTTCAAAACCTTGTGCAATTTGAAACTGAACTCACGCATGAAACAAAGAAAAATATATGTTTCCACGGATGCATCAAAGAACGAAAATTTTTACTTACCTTTAAAACTGATTGGGGAACGATTTAGAGGAATTTAACAACTTGATTCACACCAAGCACGATCTTCTTCGCACTTTGAACATTGATGCTTTGGTATTTGTCGTTTGAACCCTAGCCTCCTCAAACAATTTGGTTTTGTGGACACGTGTAGGGTTGGGGAAAAAAGATTATATATATATAGGCTTTTAAAAGTGTTACTTTAAAAGTGTTATACCCTCCTTTAAAACTGCTATTTAAACTCTACTGCTTGATGTCGACCGATCTGTTTTAATCTCTTTCTTTTAAAATAATTCAATAGCTCAGATCGTGATTCATGTGTATTTCTCTAAAACTTCTTCCTCCAAGCTGGGCCTCGAATTATAAATCAGATCAACACAGACATGAACTGAATTGCTCAATAAATTGAAATAACACTAACAATAATTTTAAACATCCTTTAAAAATCACTCAGCTGATCTATGTGGCTTTTACAGAAATTTGGGTGTTACAACTCTACCCCCTTACATAAATTTTGTCCCAGAAATTTGACTTACCGAACAGACCTGGGTATATACTACGTATATCTGCTTCAGATTTGCCCATTGGATCTAAACAATTGAAATGCTTCGATTTCATAATCAATACGTACATGCTTTTCTTCATAAGATAAGTCTGGTGCTACATGCAACTGTCCATATCTCAACACGTGCGATGGGTTCGACGAGTAATTCCGGAGCGCAGACGCGTGGAAGACATTGTGAATGAGGATAATGTGGCGGTAGTGAAACGCTGGCTAAATTCTTAGATGGAAAATTGAAAGAGAATTATTTTTTATAAAAAAAAACGGGTTAATATTCACATCACTATTCACGTGAATAGTGACCAGACCCGAAATAAAAAATCAATCCCTTTACATCACAAAATAAAATCATGAAAATAAGGATTTTTAATTAAATAATCTTCCAGTAACACTTATTCGAACAATTTGATTCATAAACCTTCAAAGTTCATTTATTTTAAAATATATAAAACCGACCAAATCGCAATTTAAAAGATCTCATCCCTTAAAAAAAATATTGCTTTTATCATAAAAATGACTATGCGGAAAATGAAAGGTTGCTGGATTTTGTGCCATGTTGGACTGCAGTCGGCTCAAGAATCCTGTCCCTCAGTCCCAACTCATACTTATCTGCACCAAACAACCATAATGAGTCTAATGACTAAACAAGCACAAAGTTTATAAATAATGAATACTAAATATACAGCCACTATGAGGAATGGAAATCGTTAGTTACTAATTAACGAATTAGTCAAATCTGAATGGTGATTTAGTCCCGAGAGGTATCTTGTCCCGAGAGGTATCTCGTGCTGAGTAAGGTGTTAAGGAGCTTCGGATTTGAGTTAGAAGTGAATCGGGTGTGTATTGTTGAGTGAAGGGAGAATGTAAGCGCTGGGCAGATTTGGTGTATCAGGAGCAGCTGGAGTTCAGATTTGGAGAATACCCCGCTCGAGTGAATTAGAGGCGCTATGAGGATCGGTTTGGTTCATGGTTTGAGTAGACCGGTTCGTTGTTTTCAGATTTGAGTAAGATCTGGGTGTCCAGATCTGACCCTCATGTGAATGAGCGGGTTTCCCTAAGCGGGAGACGAAAAGATGTCGTTTTGGGTTACCCGGGTAAACGTGGTTTGAGTGTAAGCGATGCGATGTCGTTTGGCGTATACCAGATTTGACGCTGGCTGAGTGTGATAGATGCGACGTCGTTTAGCGAGTATGAGATTTGATGAGAGTTGGAGTCCGGTGGGACGTCGTTTGGTGGTAGCGAGCAGGTATAGTGTAGCGCTATCAGATCTGGTGTAGTGCTCAAATCTGAGTTGGTGGACTTTCACTGTAGCGTTGACTGGGGGAATTAATATAAGTGTCGATCAACACTTAGACAATTTTGAGACCCGATATTTCCTATCTTCTTCCCAGAGAGCTCTCGACCTATATCTGTTCTTCAAACCCTTACTGTTCATGCGAACGCAAATTTCTCGATTGCCATCAATTGACGCCGCTATTTGGAGCAAGGCTGCTGGCACTGAGTTTGCCTTCCCAAGATCGTCCTTTTGGTACCACTTAGGAGACTTGAGTCGGCTGTTCGAAGAGGAGCGACGTAGTTGAAGCGTTCGAACATTGTCGCAATTTCAGTCGATAGTTTCTCCCGTCCCATTAGAGCTTTTGGGTAAGCTATTACATCTCGTTATTCTTGTATTTAGAGCTGGATAGTGCTCTGTAGATTTGAGGTAGCTGTTTTAGGCTACGAGGCTTTAGGCCATAAGCTGAATGAGCTTTGATATGAGCTGATTTGTTAGATGTCTTGGCAGATTTGAGCTTTCAGGCAGCTTCTGTTGAGTTTCTTGGTGAGCTAGTAGGACAGCAGATCTGAGCAGGCTGTTGGAGCTGTGTTCTCGTGCGTGAACAATTGGCTGTGTGCCCCGTATGATCTGTTGAGGTATTAGCTGCTTAGAGTAAGGTACGAATTGATCTTATGTTAGCAGCTTTAATATCAGCCTCAGAATATTTCCTTCGTGTGTGAGCTGCTATGAATTATGTGTTAGGTGATTCTGTGTGATCTGGTTGGTTTACGATGATGGTTTGTATGCTTAATTGCTTATGTGTGTGAATAATAGTTATTGTTGTGAGCATGATTCTACTTGGCATTCACGCATAGCATATTTGTCAGGCCCCGTGCTAATTACCAACAATTAACACAAAATAAGCGCATAATCACGGAAGCTTAAAATCAGGACTTAAAAATTTTTTCGAAATACAAAGGCCTGAACTTCAAATCATATGTTCAAAATATTCGATATTCAAAATATAAGTTAAATCAACTTAATACAGCAAGTAACCACATAAATCAATTCACAAGATAGATCCCCAAATACATGATAACACGGGGCATCCCCCGGTTCAATACATATAATAAATAAACTGGGACTCAGGGATGCGGGGATCGACCAACTGAACTTCCACTCGGTCCAGCTTGGTTACCTGAAACTCCTGCAAATGGGTAACACAGACCCAAACAACAAAAGCAGGAAAAGAAAAACGAGGTAAAGCCTCAGTACGAAGAGCTATCAAAGCAGAAAACATACAACAAGCTATAATCAATGCTATGAATGCATGAGGGCTAGCAAAAAGTCGGATAGCTAGACCAGTCTATCAACTGGCAACTCAAACCAAGCCTCTATACCACGCACAGCCAATCAGCCGGTGGAAATCATCGGTCCGTGATCATCGGGGCCCGTCAACCCATCACAGCTCGGTCGGCACTAACCATCGAATCCATTGCCTACGACTCAGAACTCAGCCAACGCAAGCCATCCAGTCCACCACCTGCACATGCGCCCACACCGCATTCTCATCTCCGTCTCGACATGATGGCCGAGGCATCGAAACACAAACCGATCCATCCGCCTGCACCCGCACCATCACCCAAGCACGTGGCCGACGAGGATCAACTCCTTGCGCGTAAACGACATCCGCCTGCACCATCTAAGCCACCAAAGATTTCTCCATTGTCATCTAGAACCTTTGGATTTTTCTAAATTTGAGTTGAGTTGCTCTTCAGCTGGAGATGTGATATCTATTTCTCAATAATAGCATGGTTGGATTCATTGTGCAAGTTGCACACTTAAATGACCACATTTATATAAATTGTGTCTCTTCTAGTTACATTCATTGGAAAAAAAATATTTAATGATTGATCAATATATTGATAGATAGATAAAAATGAACAAAAATTTTTTAATTTCCACGAACTTTAGAGCCAAGTACAAACATTAACATGCCTGTGTACGTGGTCTCATATATAAGTTTGAAAAATGTTTGAAGAAGCAACAAGAATCCCAGTAAACTCAAGTGTTTCATTTGATATCAGTTTTCAACAATAAGAAAAATAGCTAAACCTTATATTGGAATATCTGAATTTTAACACAACTCATATGTAATTCACGATCCAGCACAACTCATATGTAATTCACGATCCAGTGTGGGTGCCAGGATGGAATTCATTTTCATCCACCAATACTAGAAGAAGAAATTCTTGCCTAATGCCCCCAGGGGCACGGGCGAGCTGGTAAGACTTGGGGTGATATGGGAGTAATTTCTCCGGCTTCACGGGTTCGATTTTCGTGTGGAGCATATTCCCCACTGAAATATTGTGGAGGTATGCTCTTGTTATATAAGTCCTCTCCTCCGGCCCTTCCTCCTCGTGCATATCCCTCGATTTAAAACATATATGGGTTAAGGGGCCCCTCTGAACTATATAGGGGGTTAGTCCATTAATAGGCTAACCTTTTTTTAAAAACAAAATTCTTGCCTAATAGTTGGCAACGTAAAATTTTTGGAGGTTCAATTGATTTCAGTTGTTCGTTTCTCGTTGTTTTTGTTGCTAACCATCGAGTTTAGAGGTGGAGAATACGACCGTTGAATCGACGTTTTCACGTGTTTTGTGGAATAGAGGATAATCTTTTAATATACTCGTGTTTACTCTTCATATTTTTACAAGAATCATGTTATTCGGTACTAGAGCATGGTCCTTTTGATTCGAGCAAGTTATCTGGTGTGTTAATTATAGAGTTTCTATCTTTATTCCTTTGTTCTATTGATGTCGTTCTTTGTTTATCTTGAGTACATAGATTTCTATTACGAATCTTGTAGTTTGATCTTTTGGTTGTGGGGCCCAGTGCCCGACACTTAATAGATTATAATTTTGTAAAAAAAAATTTCAACATCTTAAAATAAGATGACAATGAAATATGCATCAAACCACACCACAATTTAAAACAAACTTTCAAACGTTATAATATAACTTGAAGATGAACATATCCTTCAGTCGGGGTGGAGTGTCGTGTTCTAAAATCCCGGACTATGGTGCACCTATATAAGGTGTTGAGGCGATATTAGCGACCTCCGCATACACTATGTCAACTCATATATAACCCCATACGTCCAATATAGGCGACTTCAACTAACGATCGCAGGGTTTCTCTGGAAACTAGTTTCTTCTCTTCGATGAGGGGGTGTGTATCTCTCTTCATGACTTTGGGGAGTTGGGATAGAGCGGCGAGCTTCGCCTGCTCTGGAACTCCCCGCACCTTGTTCTGGTTCTTTGTGTTGGAAATTCCCATAATTTGTGGACTGAGTGGTGTGGCTCATCACTGCTTTCACGTAAGCTAGAATACCCTCAGCCATGACACTGGAAGCCTCTTCCATATCCATAACAATCTGTGGTTTGGCAGGCTCTTCTGCAATAGCATGGCCATGGGAGTGGCCTTCAATACTGTCAACCATACCCTGAACAGATATTTCTTGCTGTTCTTCATAGTCGGGAGTTCTTCGAGTTTTGTCATGCTGTCAATTTCTTTGTTCTTATCGGATTGTTCTTTTTTTCTCGGAGTCATACTTCGGTCCCATCGGGCGTGCCAAATTTTGTTTGTGTGCTGCGCAAATTGCTTGGCGTGCCAGGTGCCTTAGCACCAATTTGTGTAAAATTTGTAAAAAAAATTAACAATCAAACGAAAGCAGGAACTAAATTTGATTGTTAGTTCTAATCTCCTGAATCAATATAACGCCAAGAAAGCGAAAAGACTGGAATAAATCTGACATTGCTTGTATTTTCAACAAGATGTAGGAGACAAAACTATAAGAACAAATGATTTTGAGAACTGAATAATAAAATCATAATAGACTAAGGGATTTGATTGGTGATGATTGCCGAGAATTTGTGCAGATTTTGCTGAGTGATGTTGAATGATTCTTCTTGTCTGTCCATCGTTTCCTTTATATCGTCATGGGGAGTTTCTCCAATGCCACGTTCGCACGACTTGGGCCATGAACCACGTTACTGCTTCAATTGTTTTCCTTGGCGTCGCTTTTTGGTTTGTCCATGGACCGGGTCTAATTATTTTTAGGTATGGGTTTCGGTTTTTGGCTTCATTCTTGGGCTTATATTTTTGGTACAAACAGTTTGGTTTTATTTGGTTTCCTATCCGAGAACCAAATATAAAATATCATTAATCTTTGCTCAATATTTCAACTTCTTCATCAATATCACGGGTTTGAAATGGCCCTCTTGCGGCAGCTGGAGTTTCCAGCTGACTAGAACACCAGAAACTCGCCAATTCTAAGCCATCTGCTGAATCTAAATAGTCATCTGCTGAATCTAAATAGTCATCTGCTGAATCTAAATAGTCATCTGCTGAATCTAAATAGTCATCTGCTGAATCTAAATAGTCATCTGCTGAATCTAAATAGTCATCTGCTGAATCTAAATAGTCATCTGCTGAATCTAAATAGTCATCTGCTGAATCTAAATAGTCATCTGCTGAATCTAAATAGTCATCTCCAAAATGTTGACTACCACGTGTCACTTTCTCGTTCGATCTCGCGCTAAACTCAAAATCTACCAGCAGCAACTTCAACTCGAACTAAACCAGCAGACCTTCAATCTAAAATCAAAACCAGCAGATCTTCATGCGTCACGCTGACGTCACCATACCTGCTGATTTCAAATTCCACCAGCAGGAGCTACAGTAACCTGCTGATAACATTTTTGCTCCAAAATCGCTACGCTCAAAATTCAGCAGGGACCTCAAAATCACGTGATTAATCCCAAATCCAACCAATTAATCACAAATCTAAACTCTCAATCCTCACAATATTGACCCTACATTCCTTGAGACCTGATATCCCTGAGTCGCGATTTGCCGACTGAGTCGCCGTGCGCATGTCATCACTGAGTCGTGATAGCCAGTTGAGTCGCTGTGATTTGGATTTTTGCTGATTTATTGAGATTTGATAGCACGGCTGAGTCGTTGTGCCTTGCTTACCGATAATTCTTGGTAGCCCTCATGCATTGCACGTTTGAAATATGGCATGTCTCATATGATTGATGCTATATTTGTGCTCTTCGTACTGAGGTTTGACCTCGTTTTATTTTTCCATTTTTGGGGCAGCTTTGGTCTGTGTTTGCCTTTGCAGGATCTTCAGATAATCCAGCTGGACCGAGTGGAGCGTCGGTTGGTAGATCCCTGTTTTGATGCCCTGCGTGGATATTGTATGTGGGGATCTGTATTTGTTGTATACTTGGATATGGCTAGTTGTTATTTGGATTTTTGAGTCAAAATCCATATTTTGAGTACGAATGTATTTTAAGAGTTGATTTTCAGTTCAGGCCCAAACGAAAAAAATTTTAGCCCATATTTTATTGCTTCTGTGTAATTATGATTAATTGAGTAATTAATCCATGTTTAAGCGCACCGGGCCTGACAGCCACATACAATCCAAAATAAGTGTAATCAAATAATATTTCATGTATTTAAATGCATAAAATAGCATCGCCTTAAATAATTTTATTGTAAACTCTGTTTCCGAGACTATGGCTCCTCAACCTCAAGTCTCTTGATCAAGCTCCATAAAACCACAGTACTAGGCTGATATGACATCCCAGTCCTTATCTGGAATCCATACCTGTAAAGTGTAAAGCACCCTGGTACTCATCCGAAGTTCATTATGCATAAGTTTGGCATGACTAAACGAGACGTCTCTCGGTCCCATAACCATAAAAGAGCAACCACAATCAATTCATCTCTTTAAAAATATTTTTTCTCGCCTCAAACCTCAAGTAATTTTCTTGCCTCAAAATCTCAGCTTTTCTTTCGCTCAAATTTTTTTCGGAAATTCATGAATCATAAAAAATTGCAAAAAGTGGCTAAAACATCATGAGTTATGCTTAAACATTTAATATAGTCCATTCATGTAAATAGGCTACCCCTAGGAACCCAAAACTCGAATTGCTCAAAACTATCCCAACGAGTCGCAGTTTGAGCGGTCTGACCGTAAAATTCATAGCTTATTTGTTTCTAATCCAAATCATTCCCTATTTGAACCCACAGAACCCTAACTTGATGAGATATTCTTTGGAATTAAATTTAGTTATACAGACCTCACAGAATGCTCTGTACGAAACCAAAATGCGTCTCATCACGCACAACAGCAACCGGAACACCCTTCACTTCGACCCTCGCACCAGCTCACTTCCCCTAACTCCCGGACCTGAAAAAGCCCACACAGGACTCAAGACTGACCCTAGACCTTAACATAGCCACCCTGGATAGGAACATGAGCCCCATGACTCGAACCCTACACAACCTAGATGCTAACGACACATCCAAGGAGAACCCGAACACTGGGAAGCATGGCTCAGGATCTTGAGTCCTGACCCATTATGACTCATGTCCAGACACCCAGTCCCTGAACCTAGATGCACAAGGAACTAACCACTAGCCTATGACCCTATCCGACCTTCGACCATGCTCTGAAAAACATCGGCCACTCCTCTCTCGGCCACCACTACTCGACCCTTGCACCTCCATGGACTCCCAGGCACCCTTTAACATGAAATGCATCATAAAAATATGTTGCAACATAAAAAACCATCAGATCATGAAAGAATTCATCAACCATGCAAGCATTTACAATAAATTGAAAGATGCATCAAAGAAAAACGTTTTACTTGTGTTTATGCGTACAACTTACAACCACGGTGTAACGAGGCTTCAAAGGAGATGGAGGAACACCGGAAAACACCTCTAGATCATAGCCTAAGAGCTCGAAATTTGTGGATTATTTGGTGTGAAGGTCGCGGCTATGTGTGGGCGGGGGAGAACCCTACTTTATCCTCCTTTTTTTGACGTGATGTGTGTGTTGTGAAAAGGAAGGGACGGCTAGGTTATAGGAATTAGGGTGAAGTTTAGTTTTCAATGACAAAAGTTTTGTGTAATAAAAGTTGCTAATTAAAGTAATGAAAGTGCTACTCATTTTTAAATAATTTCCAAATCCCTCTTCCAAGTACTAAATTCTTGAAATTAAACTTTGAAGGCTTACAAATTTTATCCTCAATACATTTCCTAGTACATAATTGGTGAGCTGAAGAATAAATTTTATTAAAACACTTTTACCTCAGTGTTCCCGTCTCCCCATTTCCTGCCTCGTACCATCAAAACTAAAATTCTAAAAGAATCATCAAACAATTTAAATAAATTAAATAACATGATCATGTAATGGAAATAAGGATGCTACTACCATCAATAATATTAGAGCATATGACTAAGTATGAAAATTTTGCGGATGCTATAGGTAGAGCTACATGATAGGCTAAATTACACCTTTTCTAAGATTTCGAAAGGATCGTTATATCTTGGACTCAGTTTGCCTCTTCTTCCAATTCTCATCACTCCTTTCATTGGGGCCACCTTGAGAAATACGTGATTTCCCACTTCAAAACTCAGATCATGTCGACAATTGTCAACGTAGATTTTGTTTCTGCTCTGAACTATTCGTAGAATGCATCGTATGGATCCATGTATATCAAAGCTTTATATTATTGTACGTGAAATCAACCAGTGGAAGCTTCACATCTCAGATCTCTGCAAAATCTATCACACAAGCACGTAGCAGATCTTCCAGGATTTGGATTACCCTTTCAGATTGGCCGTCAGTTTGGGGATGGAAGGCCGTGCTGAAAGCCAGTTTGGTTACTAATGCTGGATGAAGACTCTTCCAGAACGCTAATGTGAACCTTGGAACCCTATCTAAAACAATTGACACTTGAATCTTGTGCAGCCTGATAATCTCCTTGATATGCAGCTCTGCGTACTTATTTAGATTGTATGTCGTCTTCACCGGTATGAAGTAAGCTGATTTGGTGAGTCGATCTACCATGGCACAGATATAGTTGAATCCGTACTGAGTCCTTGGTAAGCCTACTACAAAATCCAGGTGATCTTTTCCCAATTCCGTTCTAGATAGGAAACGGCTTCAACATCCCTACTAATCTTTGGTGTTCTGTCTTCACTTGTTGACAGGTTTAATGTGAGATCTGAAAGATTATTAGATTAATTGAGTTAATTAATCGAGTTTAGCATAGACCAGATTTGGCTTGAACAGATCTGGGATAGACCAGCTTTGAGCTGGTATGCTTGGTGAAGCAATCAGGTCAGTATAGGTTTTCGAACAGCTCTGGATTGTTGGAGAATTTCCGTGGAAATGATCAGATTTGAGTGTTGGTCAGTGTTGGATGATCGTATTCAGATTCGATGGTGAAATCTGGTGGTCACGCGCTATTCTGGGCACGCCAATGATTTTTATTAGCGGGTAGCGAAGCGACATCGTTTGAGAGAAACCAGATTTGAGAGGTGCGCTTTGTTAGTAATACGTGGACAGTTCCGGTTCGTATTTATGGGGTAGACCGGTGCTGTTCAGGGATTTTAGATTTGACTGGTATATGTGCGTTGGATCTAGGTGTGATGCGACGACGTTTTGGTAATGATACTGTGAACGCTGTGCGACGCCGTTTAGTGATTCAGATTTGGCTAGTGGGATGACGTGTCCTAGTGAGTGAGCAATCCTCTGTGCGACGTCGTTTGGATGAGTTCCAAATATGTTTTGGCGTAGAGTCCAGATCTGGAGTGGTACTCAGATCTGAGTTGGGATCAGCTTTGGGCCTTAATTTGTCGATGGCTACTGTTCCTCAGATTTCGATAGATTTGAGTTATTAATAGAGGACTTTGACCATTCGATCGCGATATCTTTTCCGACACTTAGAATATATTTCTTCCCGTAAGCTTACTCTGTCGCGATACCCTAGCTACTGTTCACCGTAGCTTATTTCCTTCGATTGTCTGTGGTAGGCAGCTCCGATAGAAGAAAGGGTGGTAGCACTGGACTCTTCTTGTCAAGACCGTTCTTTCTATACCTCTTTCGAAGACTTGGGGTTAGCTCAAAGAGGATCGCGAAGGAAGCTACCTTGTGTAGTCTGTTATCATTTGAGCAGATTTGCTTTTCCGTTCAGGTAATGCTCTGAGCTAGTGATAGATCCTCCCTTATGCCATTTAGAGCTGTCTGTTGTGCTAGAAAGGTAGGATAGAGCTGGGTGGAGCTCGTAGCTCCCAGTTCGTAAGTTCTGTGTTAGTGTCCCTGAGCATTGTGTTGTATTAGTTTATCAGGTTTCAGATCTGAGTGCTCGGGACCTTGTTGTGGTAACTGTACCTCAGAAGGTTAAGTTACGGAGGTGAGCTTGTTTTACAGCGTTGGAATTGGCATGGATATATTTGTATGCTTGATGTCCTGTGGTGCAGTGTATGCTATTTCATTGACTGTTGCATTCTGTTGTATTTTCATACACGCATTTTCCATGTTGAGCTCAGATCTTGTTAGTCGTTCCTTGTTTTGCTCACCTGTGTGTACCAGGATGCTTGTATTGAGGATGAGCGGCAATACCGTGCTCCTCATCTCCCTGCGGAGTTGTTGATAGCCGCTATGAGCCGAGTGGGTAGCTCCCACGTATCATGAGTTGGGCAACAGTAGGTTGAGTGATTTGTTATGCATCTGGTACTGTGTGTTGAGACGAGTGGGTAGCTCCAATATACTCACACACGTCGTGGCCACAATCTTTTAGTATATCTGTATCAGTTGTTGAGCAGTTTCTTGAGATTATTTGGCTCCCCACCTTCGGTTGTAGCCTTGTTATCCTGCATAGCATCTGCATATTATCTGTTGCTATCTATTAGCTGTTTTTTAGTTACTCTCCGTACTGGGGTTTGACCCCATGTCCCTCTGGGACTGGTTGTTTTGTTTGCATGTGTGTGTTTCAGGTTATCATGGTTTCTCAGCTGGACGTGGAGTTGATCCAGCTGGTAGTGCCCCGGGAGGTGGATAGAGTGTCCCAGTTATATATAGTATATTCATGTTATAGTGTATTGTATCAATGTTGAGCGAGAGACTCATCATGGATCCTTTGGTTGTTGATTGGGAGTCACTCTATGCTTGTACGTTAGTTCGTGTTGTAGGTTTTGTTAGTTGTTTTTCGATTGTTGTAAAACCAGTATTTTGGATATCAATGTATTTTTAAAGTATGTTTTCTAAGTCAGGCCAAAGCGAAAAATTTTAGCCACTTTTTAAATGCTTCCGCGTTGTTTATTGCGTGTTTTCTCTGATTGAGCACCGGGCCTGAAATTTTTGGTATGAGAGCTTAAGCTGGGATAAGATCAATTCTTTTGATCACACTTGAGTCTAGGCACAGTGTTGCTTGTTGCATGTGCATGACTATGTGATTTATTGGCTGTATGATCTTACTGTTATAGTGATCTTGTAGATGCCGCCTAGACGTAGGGGTAGAGTGAGAGGACAGTTTTCGGAGGAATCCGGGGGTCAGAACGAGGAAGTGAAGCGTAGTAGTCCTCTTCATAGACATGCTAGACAGGTTGAGGATGAGGTAGATGAGCTGGCAGCCCGTGTGGACGACATGGAACTTGTGATGGCGAGGTTTCAGCGGATGAACCTTCAGACGTTCAATGGTGATGAGCCTAGTTCTGATGCAGAGTCCTGGTTGCAGCACATTACCGGGTTGTTTGATCGTGTGAGGTACGATGACGAGCGTAGGTTGAGTTTGGCTACGTTCCAACTGAGAAGGAATGCTGAGCGTTGGTGGAGAGGTGCTTCTCGATCTTTAGAGGAGACCGGTGTTGGGTCTCGTGGAACAGTTTCTGTACTGCCTTCTGACAGGAGTACGTCCCAAAGTCCTATGTTAACACCAAGGAGCGTGAGTTTGATAACCTGGTGCAGGGGACTATGTATGTGGGGGAGTATGCCCGAAGGTTTTCTTCTCTTCTTGCGTATGTTCCGAATGTTTCTAGCCGAGAGAGGGCGAAGAGGAACAAGTTCATGGAAGGGCTGAACGAGGATCTGTATTCTTTGGTGCTGGCGAGTTCATCGACTAGTTATGCAGATGCGGTAGACAAGGATATGGATATTGAGGAGAGACTGCAGAACCGTAGGTCTCGTGTTAGGCCGCAAGTGGTGCAAGGTAACCGTCGCATGGTTTTGGGGGTGCAACCTTCCCAGTCTTCGCAGTCATCCCAGCCACCCTAGCAACAGACAACCCAAAAGTCTGGACGCCACAGGTTTAGGCCTCGTGGTCATCAGTTCAAGAAGAAGTCGGGTTCTAGTTCTTCTGGTTCGGGAAGTTCTAGCAGCAGTAGTCCCAGGGCCGAGTTCTGTGGTCAGTGTGGAGGAAAGCACCCTACGTCGCAGTGTGTTGGGGTGCAAGGTGCGTGCAACAATTGTGGGTAGTATGAACACATTGCGAGATGTGTCCTTTGGCGGGATCACAACACACCGCTGCCCCACCTCAGGGTCGTCCAGGAGGATCTTCTAGGGGTCGTTCTTTCCCTGTTCAGCAGCAGAGAGTGGGGGAGACGCAGTATAGGCCGTTCCAGAAGCCTGATTGTTGAGTTAAACATGCAAGGGTGAGAACAGTACTGGGATGGGTGACCTCCTGGGAAGTTCTCATACGTCAAGCTGCTGACGTTGTGCCGCTTGATCTGGTTGGCCATGTGAGCTGTAAAAGTTTGATGCCAGATCTTAACGGGTAATACTATCTCTGCTGGGGATAGGGTCGTTGGTAGGGGAAGGGTAAGACTGATCTCTAAGGGAACTGAGACAGCACCAGTAGTTAGACACGCGCCTCCCTTGACTCATGGGCCTAACAACCCAACCCTAACGCACATAGCTGCCACATTATAAGGAGATAAAGTTGCACATTGGCTAACAGCTATAACTTTTGGCCTAGTGGTAAGCGCTTGATCCTAACACTGGTCCTTCGCGTTTTGGACAGTCTTCCCAGCCTCATTTCTCAGGACCCCAGCATGCCCAGGTGAATGCCATGACGAGGGAGCAAGTTGAAGGCACGCCAGGAGGAGTGATTGCAAGTACTTGTACTGTCTTTGATTTTCCTGCACATGTATTGTTTGATACTGGAGCATCACATTCGTTTATAGCTGATACATTTATGGTTGAGCATGGTTTTCATACCACTTCTTTATGTGATGTTGTTTCTGTTGCGACTCCTGTCGGCACGAGCCTGTACTCCCAAGAGATTTTGTTGAATGGCATTCTTAGGTTTGGTGAGAATGTGTTGGTAGCGAACTAGATTCGTTTAGTGATGTGGCATTTTGATGCATTGTGGGAATGGACATTTTATCTAGTTTTAGGGCCACCGTGGACTGTTTCTATGGCGTTGTGCGCTTTAGGCCCCAGTCTGGAGAGAACTGGAATTTCTATGGCCATGATTCCTAGTCAAAGATTCCCTTGATCTCTGCGATGTAGATGTTTAGCCTTATGTCGTTGGAGAATGAGGGATTTATGATCTATGATTTGGACGCATCCTTTTCGTCGTGTGTGGAGCTTAGTGATATTCCTGTTGCTCGAGATTTCCCGGATGTGTTTGAAGAGATTCCTGGTTTTCCTCCGAGAAGGGAGATCGATTTTAGCATTGAGTTGGTACCTGGTACAGCTCCTATCTCCCGAGCCCCGTATCGTTTAGCGCCAGCCGAGTTGAGGGAGCTTAAGGTATAGCTTAGCGATTTTTTGCAGAAGGGCTTCATTAGGCTGAGTATGTCCCCGTGGGGAGCGCCTATTCTGTTTGTAAAGAAGAAGGATGGTTCAATGAGGATGTGCATCAATTTCCGGCAATTGAAAAAGGCAACAGTGAAGAATAAGTACCCGTTACCGAGGATCGATGATTTGTTTGATCAGCTTCAGGGTTCTGCTGTGTACTCTAAAATCGATCTACGTTCGAGGTACCATCAGTTGCGCATTCGAGAGCAAGATGTTGCGAAAACTGCATTTCGTACGAGGTACGAGCATTATGAGTTTCTGGTTATGACTTTTGGTTTGACGAATGCCCCTGCAGTTTTCATGGACCTGATGAATCGAGTCTTTCGAGAATTCATCTATCAGTTTGTGATAGTGTTTATCGATGATATTTTGGTGTACTCGAAGACGCCGATGCAACATAAAGAGCATTTGAGGCTGGTTCTCCAGACACTACGAGACTCGCAGTTGTATGCTAAGTTTTCCAAATGCGAGTTTTGGTTGGACAGAGTAGTATTTCTGTGTCATGTCATTTCAGCTGAAGGTATATCTGTTGATCCCAATAAGGTAGAGGCTGTTTTAAACTGGGAGCGTCCCAAGAATGTTTTAGAAAATCGCAGCTTTTTGGGACTGGCTAGCTATTACCGACGTTTCATCGAGGGATTTTCTAGCATAGCTAAGCCTATGACGCAGTTGACCCAGAAGGTCAAGAGATTTTTTTGGACTGAACAGTGTGAGAACAACTTCCAATTGCTCAAAGAGAAGCTAACTTCAGCGCCTGTGTTAGCTTTGCCTTTAGGATCAGGTGGTTTTGTGGTTTGTTTGGATGCTTCGCTTAATGGATTGAGTTGTGCATTGATGCAGAATGGTCGAGTCATTGTGTATTCTTCTCGTCAGTTGAAACCGCATGAGACTCGATACCCAGTTCATGATTTGGAGTTGGCAGCAGTGGTCTTTGCCTTGAAAATTCGGCGCCACTATCTGTATGGCGAACAGTTTGTGGTGTATACCGACCACAAGAGCCTTCAGTATCCCTTTTCTCAGTCATATTTGAACATGAGACAGTGTAGATGGATGGAGCTGCTTAAGGATTTTGACTGTGATATCCAATATGAGCCTAGGAAAGTGAATGTAGTTGCTGATGCATTGATCCGTAAGGCTCAAGTGGTGATGCTAGCTTCGTTGCAGATTTCTAAGGTCCATGAGCATCTAAGCACTACTGGTTGGTAGTTTTACCCAGGTGAGGATTATGTTGTGGTGTCTTCTTTTCAAGTTGAGCCACAGATTGTTGCAAATATTAGAGCAGCTTCACACATCCATGAGCTGAAGTTGGAAGCTCGAAAAATGGACAGTTGGAAGATTATTCTGTCTCATCTGATGGTTGTTTGAGATTTCATGGCAGGTTGATAGTGCCAAATCTGATTGATTTGATGGGGGAGATCTTGAGAGAAGCTCACTGTAGTAGACACAGTGTTCATCCTGGTACAAGGAAGATGTACCATGCCTTGAAGCCGCACTTCTGGTGGGCAGGTTTGAAGAGTGATGTTGCTGATTTTGTTGCACGTTGCTTGAATTGTCAGCAAGTTAAGGCAGAAAGGATGAGACCTGGTGGTTTATTGCAGAGTTTAGAGGTGCCCCAATGGAATTGGGAGCACATAGCAATGGATTTCGTTACCCATTTGCTTCGTTCCATCATAGGTTTTGATGCTATTTGGGTTGTCATAGACAGACTTTCGAAGTCTACTCACTTCATTACGTACAATATGACGTATTCTTTGAAGAAAATGGCGAAGATGTACACAGATTTCGTGGTGCGATTGCATGGTGTGCCTGTGACTATTGTTTCAGATCGTGATCTGAGGTTTACTTACAGGTTTTGGAAGAGTTTGTAAACATCTTTGGGTACCAGATTGTCTATGAGTATAGCCTATCATCCCCAGACAGATGGCCAATCTGAAAGAACTATCCAGATCTTGGAGGATATGTTGAGAGCTGTTGTTATGGATTTCAGTGGTAGCTGGCAAGATTCTTTATCTTTGGTCGAGTTTTTGTATAATAACAGCTATCAGGTCACGATTGGTATGTCACCATTCGAAGCATTGTATGGTAGGAAGTGCAGATCGCCTATCTGTTGGGAAGAAGTGGGGGATAAACAGCTGTCTTCTCCAGAATTTGTGCAGCAGATGAGAGATCAAGTGGATCTGATTCGCTAGCGTATGAAAGCTGCACAAGATCGCCAAGCCAGCTATGCGAATAGAAGGCATAGGCCTTTGGAATTTCAGGTTGGTGATCGAGTATTCCTGAAAGTTTCTCCTTTTAGAAGTGTTATGAGATTTGGTCTCAAGGGTAAGTTAGCTCCTCGTTATGTTGGACCTTATGAGATTGTGGAGAGGATCGGTCCTTTGGCTTATCGTTTGTTGCCGCCGCCAGATCTGTCCTCATTGTATGATGTGTTTCATGTGTCTATGCTGAGGAAGTATGAGCCAGATCCTTCACACGTGTTGCGAATTGATGAGGTGGAGCTGGATAGAACTTTGAGCTATGTTGAATATCCCTTGCAGATCTTGGACAGAGAAGAGAAATAGCTCAGGAACAAGACCATTCCTTTGGTGATGGTCCAGTGGAGAAAACATGGTAGAGCCGAAGTTACGAGAGAGTTAGAGGAGAAAATGCAACGTGAATGACCTCATCTGTTTGAGTAGATCTTGCAATTAACTCCAGTAGCTAGTTTGTTGGTCGTTGTTTGTCCCAGTTATCTTGAACTCTTGGTTAGTAGCCTCTCGTTGTGTGTTGGAGAGTTGCTGTTTGTTTTGTGCGTAGGGGATTTTTTTTTCCTGTGTGGTTATTTGTTGAAGTTCTGCTCAGATCTGGAGTGTCCCAGTTATCTTGAACTCTTGGTTAGTAGCCTCTCGTTGTGTGTTGGAGAGTTGCTGTTTGTTTTGTGCGTAGGGATTTTTTTTCCTGTGTGGTTATTTGTTGAAGTTCTGCTCAGATCTGGAGTTGTTGTTTGATTTCGAGGACAAAATCTTATTTTCAGTGGGGGAGGAATGTGATACCCGAAAGATTATTAGATTAATTGAGTTAATTAATCGGGTTTAGCATAGACCGGATTTGGCTTGAACAGATCTGGGATAGACCAGCTTTGAGATGGTACGCTTGGTGAAGCAATCGGGCCAGTATAAGTATTCGAACAGCTCTGGATTGTTGGATAATTTCCGTGGAAATGATCAGATTTTAGTGTTGGTCAGCGTCGGATGATCGTATTCAGATTCGGTGGTGAAATCTAGTAGTCGCATGTTATTCTGGGCACGCTAGTGAATTTTATTATCGGGTAGCGAAGCGACGTCGTTTGAGAGAAACCAGATTTGAGAGGTACGCGTTGTTAGTAATACGTGGATAGTTCCGGTTCTTATTCCCGGTTCGTAGTTATGGGGTAGACCGATGCGGTTCAGGGATTTCAGATTTGACTGGTATATGTGAGTCAGATCTGGGTGCGATGCCACGACATTTTGGTGATGCTACTGTGAATGCTGCGCGACGCCGTTTAGAGATTCAGATTTGGCTAGCGGGATGATGTGTCCTAGTGAGTGAGCGATCCTCTGTGCTACGACTTCGTTTGGATAAGTTCCAAATCTGTTTTGGCGTAGAGTCCAGATCTGGAGTGGTACTCAGATCTGAGTTGGGATCAGCTTTGGTCCTTAAGTTGTCGTGGCTACTGTTCCTCAGATTTCTACAATTTGAGTTATAATAGAGGACTTTGACCATTCGATCACGATATCTTTTTCGACACTTAGAAGATATTTCTTCCCGTAAGCTTACTCTGTCACGATACCCTAGCTATTGTTCACCGTAGCTTATTTCATTCAAACACCGGCGGTAGGTAGCTCCGATAGAAGAAAGGGTGGTAGAGTTGGACTCCTCTTGTCAAGACCGTTCTTCTATACCTCTTTAAAAGACTTGGGTTTAGCTCGAAGAGGATCACGAAGGAAGCTACCTTGTGTAGTCTGTTAGCATTTGAGCATATTTTCTTTTCCGTTCAGGTAACGCTCTGAGATAGTGATAGATCCTCCCTTATGCTTTGTTTAGAGCTGTCTGTTGTGCTAGAAGGGTATGATAGAGCTGGGTGGAGCTCGTAGCTCCCAGTTCGTAAGTTATGTGTTACTGTCCCTGAGCATTGTGTTGTATTTGTTTATAAGGTTTCAGATCTGAGTTCTCGGGACCTTGTTGTGGTAATTGTAGCTCAGAAGGTTAAGGTACGGATGTGAGCTTGTTTTACAACGTTGGATTTGGAATGGATATTTGTGTATGCTTGTTGTCCTGTGGTGCAGTGTATGCTATTTCATTGACTGTTGCATTCTGTTGTATTTTCATACACGCATTTTTCATGTTGAGCTCAGATCTTGTTAGCCGTTCCTTGTTTTGCTAACCTATGTGTAACAGGATGCTTGTATTGAAGACGAGCGGCAATACCGTGCTCCTCATCTCCCTGCTGGGTTGTTGATAACCGCTATGAGCCGAGTGGGTAGCTCCCACGTCTCATGAGTTGGGCAACAGTATGTTGAGTGATTTTTTATGCATCTGGTACTGTTTATTGAGACGAGTGGGTAGCTCTCATATACTCACACACGTCATGACCACAATCTATTAGTTTATCTGTATCAGTTGGTGAGCTGTTTCTTGAGATTCTTTGGCTCTCTGCCTTCGGTTGTAGCCTTGTTCTCCTGCATAGCATCTGCATATTATCTGTTGCTATCTATTAGCTGTTTTTTAGTTGCTCTCCGTACTGGGGTTTGATCCCATGTCCCTCTGGGACTGGTTGTTTTGTTTGCCTGTGTGTGTTTCAGGTTATCATGGTTTCTCAACTGGACGTGGAGTTGATCCAGCTGGTAGTGCCACGGTAGGTGGATAGAGTGTCCCAGTTATATATAGTATATTCATGTTATAGTGTATTGTATCAATGTTGAGCGAGAGACTCATCATGGATCCTTTGGTTGTTGACTGAGAGTCACTCTTTGCTTGTATGTTAGTTCGTGTTGTAGGTGTTGTAGTTGGTTTTCGATTGTTGTAAAACCAGTATTTTGGATATCAATGTATTTTTAAAGTATGTTTTCTAAGTCAGGCCAAAGCGAAAAAAATTTAGCCACTTTTTAAATGTTTCCACGTTGTTTATTGCGTGTTTATCTCTGATTGAGCATCGGGCCTGACATTTAAGGCACTCAGAGATGAATCTTGCAATATGGCGCTTCATGTACGACACCAATACAGCTTTTGAACGTCCTTATAAATCATTGTAACTCCTGGGTGTACTGAGTACGGGGTGGTATGAGCCTCAGCCATTATGTCAGATCGCATGTTGCTTACTTGGGGCACCCACATCCGGCAGGGTATATAAATATCCACCCTTAGCCTCGTCTGCCTGCTTCCATTTAATCAATTGTTCGTCCCTAGTTTGAACCTCTCTGATATGATCTCTCATATTAGGCTGGATGGTCAGTGCGTCTAGCTTCGCACTCATTAGTAATGAATTCCAGTTAAAACATCAATGTCCATGGCTAACGTTCTTTGAACTGTTAGCTGGAAAAAGCCCATTGATTTCATACTCACTGCATCAGCTACAACATTTGCCTTCCCTGGATGGTAGCTGATGGTGCATTCGTAGTCTTTAACCATTTCTAACCATCTACGCTGACACATATTCAGTTCCTTCTGAGTGAAAAGTAGAGGCTTTTGTGATCTGTAAAGATCTCTCACTTCTCCCCATACAGATAATGTCTCTAGATCTTCAGGGCGAACACGACTACTAACGGTTCCAGATCATGCATTGGGTAGTTTTCCTCATGAGGCTTCATTTGTTTGGATGCATAAGCTATCACCCTCCGGTCTTGCATCAGTATAGTACCCAAACCCAGCTTAGACACATCAGTATATAGGACATAGTTTCCTTGTCCAGACGACATGACTAGAATAGGGGCTTCCATTACAGCTTCCTTCAAACTATGGAATCCAACTTGGCACTCAGGAGTTCACTCTTATCTAGCATTCCTCTTGGTCAACGGTTTCAAAAGTACTGCATCCTTGAGAATCCTTTAATGAATTTTCGATAATAACCTGTGAGACTTAAGAAGCTTCGGGTCTCATTAACATTTTTTGGCACAGGCCAATCCCAAACTGCCTCCACCTTCGCTGGGTCTACTTCAATCTCGCTCTTAAAAATGACATGGCCCAGAAAGGCAAATTTCTCAGAAAATAATTCGCACTTGCTGAATTTTGCATATAGCTGTCTATCTCTCAAGAACTGCAACACTATCCTAAGATGCTCTGCCAAACCCGGTGCGCTAATACATAGATAAATACACAATTAATGCGGAAGCAATAAAATCAGGGCGAATTTTTTTTTCGAAGTGTTGGGCCTGATCCAAAACATCATCTTAAAATAGTTCATAATCAAATAGGAGTTTAACTCAAAACTCAAATAACCCATCAACAGGTAACAAATAGCAAGTAGTAAATCAACTACAGATCCCCCAATAAAATAAAGGCACAGGACACCCCTGGCACAATATAAATACATAACACTGGGACTCAAATCAGAAAGGGGATCGACCAGCTGAAGCTCCACTCTGTCCAGCCTGGTTACCTAAAGAACTTGCCAAGGCCAATACAGACCAAGGCAGCCCAAAAACAGGAAAATTAAAGAGGTCAAACCTCAGTACGAAGAGCCATCTAAAAACAGCAAATCATGCAACATGCTATACTTCAAGTTATGAAATGCATGATGGCTATCAAATTAATCGGTCATCAAGGCCAACGACTCAGTTGGAAAATCTCAAGTGAGCCTCAAACACCACGCACAGCCAATCAGCCGGTGGAAATCATCGGTCCGTGATATTCGGGTCCGTCGACCATCACATCTCGGTGGTCTTCAGGCGCGACAACTCAGACGGCCACCACTCCGATGATAGCATTTGATCCTTCAGGCGCGACAACTCAACCGGACGATCAAATGCTAGATCAACTAAGGTCATAAATCGAATATCAGGCTCAATATATATGCATGAATGCCATTCAGTAATCAGATTCCAATGCATACCATAATGTAAGTGAAACAGATCATACAACGAAGCATAGTCAATCAAATCGATTCACAAAGTCACGTATTCACAGTATACAGGTTCACAACAAGAAATATAAACATGTCCATGGCCAAAGCTGTTTACAGGGGCTCAATCCGTACCTCAAACCAGCTTAAACCTCAATTAGATCTCACCAGGACACGGCACCAATGACCTGCTCAAGTCTGCTTCCTCACTGACTCACGGAGAAGCTTAACAGAATCTGCCGGAAGCCCAAATCTGTCAAAACAACTAACCATTCAACTAAACACTAAGCCAAACCTTCTTAGTACCTACGGTCAAGGTTCCAGACTACTCACAACTACTCAACAGGGCTCTACTAGCTCTAACGAAGCTAGAATGGGAAGAATCACTTACCCAGAAGCTCAAATATGAACGGGCAAAACCATCGATCGGAATTCGCAAAGTTACTCGAACCTGCAACTACTTCGCTCCTCTTCCTCAAGTCGTTCTACAACTGCAAACTGGTATCAATCGAAAGAGCTAAGAAAGACGAACCCAGCGCCACCAATCTCGCTCCAAACAACGGCGGAAATCGACGGTAATCTAACGAAGAAGGGTTCGGATGAACAGTACCAATCGAGGGTTTCTCTAGAAAGGAGATAGGAAATGCCGGGTTGAAAAATGACTAAGTGTCGGTAGCTACTTAGCATTAAATACTTCGGTCAACACTATAGTGAAAGTCAACACCGACTTATTCAGATCTCATCGACAGCTCAGATCTTAGCGCTAAGGCAAAAGTCCCTCAGATCTGGCCTCAGCGATAACTCAATCTGGCTTCGCTATGCTAAACAAGCGCTACTAATCAAAACGGCGTCGCCGACGTCGCTCTATCTCCAGATCTGAAGCAGACCTCACTAACGCTCATCCAGATTTGATCAAATCTGCGATCCTCAAACCGCACCGGTTACTCCGAACTCACGAACCGGACCGATCCAAATAGTACCATTGACCAACACTTGACTTCTCCTCGCTAACCAAATCTGTCCCTCTCTCAATACCAGATCTGACTAGCGCCTAAAATGACATCGCATCACATATACTCACCCGCGTAAACCAAAACGACATCGTTTCGCTTCCCGCTCGCGGTAGCTCTGTCAGGCCCTGTGCTAATTTCTAACAATTAACACATAAAAAGCGCATAGACACGGAAGCTTAAAATTAGGGCTTAAAAATTTTTCAAATACAATGGGCCTGAACTTCAAATCATACATTCAAAATAGCGATAATTAAAATATGAGTTGACTCAAACTCCAATACCCAGGTAACAACATAAACTCAATCAAGTACATGTCCCCAATACAAGATAACACGGGGCATCCCTCGGTTCAATACATATCATATATAGACTGGGACTCAGGGATGCGGGGATCGACCAGCTGAACTTCCACTCGGTCTAGCTTGATTACCTAATGTTCTTGCAAATGGGCAACACAGACCCAAACAAAACAAAAGCAGGAAACAAGTACGAGGTCAAGCCTCAGTACGAAGAGCTATCAAAGCAGATAAACATGCAGCATGCTTTAAAACAATGCTATGAATGCATGAGGAAGTCGAAGGAAATCAGTCAGCTAGACCGGTGCAACAACCGGAAAATCATATCATGTCGCCTCTATACCACGATCTATCAACCGGGAAACCATCGGTTCGTGATCATCGGGGCCCGTGCCCATCACAGCTCGGCGGTAGACACTCGTATCCGGTAGTCACCGCTCCGATGATAGCGTTGGACTTTTCGGGCATGACCCAACAGTCGGCCAGTCACAACGTGGCACCCAAATCAGGTTATCAAATCAAATCTGTAAATCAGGCTCAAGATGTATGCATGAATGCCATTCAATATCCATGCTCAATACATAATATGCCTAAACGTAAGACAGTCTACACATTCAAACAAAAACAGTAACTGGTTCACGTAAGCACATATCAGCCCAGCCACAGATTTCACAACATCGAATTATAGACATGTTCACGCTCAAGCTGCTAAGGACCGCTCAATCGTACCTTTCTTCTTCAAATTACCTAACAGATTTCTCCTGGCTCAATTCACGCAGCAGGAACTTCCTGGAAGCTGAAATCCAAAACAAAATAGCTAATATCTTAGCTCAATTCAGCTACACAATCACGCTAATCCTACGGCCAGAAGCATACTTCGATCCTACACTTCTACGCAGGCATTAACTACTAAAAACCGAGCTCTACAAGAAATGCTCACCCAAAAGCTCAAAATAACAACTGCAGAATCTGCTCAACAAAACCAGCAATTCACGAATGAGCAGAGCCTACGGGATTTCTCAACTCGTTGCTCCTAGCTTCCAAACTGGTATCAATGGGAAGAGCAAGTCTCAAGGAGTCCAGCGCCACCAAGAACGTCAAACACAAAGGCTGGAATCTACAGGAAATGGCGATAGAAAAAGACGGTGAACAGTAGCTATTTCGAGGGTTTGGAGAAGAGGAGATAAGAAGTATCTGGCTCAAAATAATTCTAAGTGTCGATCAACACTTCTATAAATACCTCTTAAAACCTCGCCTGCTGATTCAATTAAATCAATCGAAGTGACCAGCAGAAGTCTATCAACAGCAGCCCTCTTTCCTTTCGTTAAATTCAGCAGCAACGACCAAAAAGCAATCGCAAGAAAACACTCCAAAACGACACCGTTCCAACTTATCAAAACGACGCCGTAGCGATACACCAGCTGACAACAGCTCTCGCTCCAAAACAATCCATCTACTGGTCGCGTGAAATTACTCAAAACGTCGACGCATCAACTAATCCAAACGACGTCACTTTAGATACGTAAACATTGCTACGAACATCTGATCTCTCAAACGCAAAGCTCAAAACGCAGCGTTTCAACTAATTCAAACGACGCCGCTTCTCAACATTATAGTATTTGCGCGCCTGCTGGTCAGCAGCAACCATCACAACGCAATCTACTTCCAGCAGAAAGGGCTACGTCACGCCTACGCCATCATATCTATTATCAGCTCTTGCGACTGATTCCTCAAACCATCTGCTGATCGTCCTCCACTAGCGCAACTGCTGAATCCAATAGTCAACACTCCAAAATGTTGACTAACACGTGTCACTTCCTCATTCATTCTCACGTTAATTGCAACGACTGCCAGCAGCAACCTCAAACTCGAAACTAAAACCAGCAGCTCTCATTGCGTCACGATGACGTCATCTCTGCTGATTCAAAATCCACCAGCAAGAGCTACAGTACTGTTGACCAGTGTTGACTTCACCAAAAATCGATATTTCTCATCTCTTAAACTAGCGCTGCGGCTGATGAATCAGCAGGAACCTTATTTCTTTCGCATAATCCTCAAAATACACGTGATTAATCCCAAATCAAATCAATTAATCACAAATCTAAATCCTCAATCCTCACATTCTCCCCACCTTAAGAGATTTCGTCCTCGAAATCAAAGGCAAACTCAGGGAAGAAAACAATCAATCATGCAATTCAACACCAAATTCGAAGCAAAAACCAGAAATTTACCTGGAAATTCTACACGATCAGTGCTCAAACAGATGAGGCCAGTCCTGCCTCATCTTCTCCTCAACTTCCCAGGTTGCTTCTTCTCGGCCATGCTTGCTCCATTGGACCATCACCAATGGAATTATCTTGTTTCTCAGCTGCTTCTCCTTCCTATCCAAGATCTGCACCGGATATTC
>KV006896.1:10942-49851 GCA_001598015.1 Dorcoceras hygrometricum
AAACGGGTCAAAGTGAGACGCCTATCACGTAGAGTCTCAATGATGTTTCGAGTCGTGAGGACTAATCAGTACAACCAAGACCTCGGACTTATCCACTCGACAAATGGTAACCACTTGGAAAGTCCGAACGAGGGTAGTTCGATAGATCACCAGGTCACTATCTATCTGCATGCTCAGAACATCACAATGTTCCCTACCAATGAAACATTTGACTTCACATCGCAGATGCTAGTCTCAAGCTCGGGCGGCCTTATCCTCATTTTGACGGCCCAATCGACTAGGAACGAGTTCAGAATACACAGTGACTATTAGATGTGTTTCATGATAGCCATCATAACCACTATCACATCTAACATACAAACATCACAATGTTCCCTACCAATGAAACGTTTGACTTCACATCGCAGATGCTAGTCTCAAGCTCGGGCGGCCTTATCCTCATTTTGACGGCCCAATCGACTAGGAACGAGTTCAGAATACACAGTGACTATTAGATGTGTTTCATGATAGCCATCATAACCACTATCACATCTAACATACACTTTAGTGTATTCTAGGTCTTTACTCAACGCAATTGTAAATCATCATACACACAATGAAAGTAAAGAATGCCATATGAGTAAATGCGAATATCATATATATATAAAGATTTTCATATACAAGAGTCTATAAACCCACACGCCACAAGTTGGCTAGTTGGGCATCTACTCTAACAATCTCCCACTTGCCCTAAATCCAACTACTCATCAGACTCAGTCCCATTGTTTTGCGATGTTTTTCAAACAAGGGTCCTGGCAAGGGCTTCGTAAGTGGATCAGCAACGTTGTCCGCAGAGGCGACTCTCTCAACTGCTATGTCACCTCTAGCCACAATATCCCGGATTATGTGGTATTTCCTCAGTATGTGTTTGGATCTTTGGTGAGACCTAGGCTCCTTTGCTTGCGCAACGGCACCCGTGCCTCCGTCGCCGTGATCGGAATTGTTCCGATCGTCGAGTTGAGGAGATTCCGTTCATGCCAAATTCGTCAGGCCTTCTAGTGCAGGCTGACGAAGGAGTCGTGTTTTCGGTCGTGGACCTGATTATGGAGGATTTACCGCTGCCTACCGTGAAGAGCCAGAATTCCTTGTGAATTTGGTTGGAGCCAGGCACCTAGACGCCAGCAAGGTAACATTCGATAAACATCCTATGTATGGTTTATTGAATTTATTTGATGTATTGAACGTTTTTCGGGGCAATTTTTAAACTTCCGCTGCGCCCACGGTAAACGGGATCCGGATCCGCCATTGTCGCCAACAATAATAGTGTGATAAATCTCTGGCCAAAGTACTAGATGTGTTTTGGTAAATGAGTTTACCTAGTAACACATGCGATGTCACTATTTGATCTCCAAGATGTATGCATGGTTATTGGATCTCTAGCAACTCTCGATTTACCAATGGTCGTTGATATGATCGGTATATATGATTGAAAGGATCGTCCTATACGCTAACCACGACCAACTGGTTCTTGCAGGCACTATCAGTGATACCTAAGGGATCATAGGGCGATGTTGCTAGACGCTTTACCATGATCCGATGGGCAAGTCCGGAATTGTGATTCCGGTTTGGGCTAGTTTGACTATCCTTGAAACTTGCAGGGGCCAAACTGTTATTTGGACTAGGTGGTCCGAAAAACTGTTTTCACATCATAATACTCAGTTTTGTAAACTGTGTAGATCGGTCCGATCTGATCGTCGATCGGGATTATGATGGAGCCACGGTGATGAACTTGAAACGAATGTTCACCCTGGGCCTGGGCCTGACCCAAGCCCATTAAGCTGGTTCAAGCCCATGGAAAATCTATAAATAGAGGTCCTGGGGTATTCATTTGATACACACCAAAAATCTCCTCAGCTTATTCTTCCTCTCCTCTCCTCTCCTCCCCCGTCGCCGCCCCCGCCGTCGACGCCTGCCGTCGCCGCCGCCCCCCGCCGCCCGCCGTAGGAAATCTCGTTCCGACCCTTCCGGCAAGGAGATTCCGTGCATGAAATCTTCGTCGAGTTTTCTAGTGCAGACCGGCGAAGGAATTGGGATTCCGGTCGTGGACTGGATTAGGAGGCCAAAACCGCCAACCGTTGAAGTGCCGATTTCTTTGTGAAATTTGTCGGAGCCAGGCGCCTAGATGCCAGCAAGGTACCATTCTAAACATCCTATGTATGTTTATGAATTGTTTTACAGGTGTATTGACCGTTCCCGGGCTCCAAAATTTAAAACTTCCGTTGCGCCCCGGGAGCGGGATCTGGATCCGTCGCTGCGACAACAGTGCAGTGTACAAGAGCAGTGATTGAGTGCGGAGCCGAGTACAAGCGCAATGATCGAGTGCAAATCCGATCACAAGCGGAGTACAATATACCTCGCTGAACGACCAGCTGAAGGACCAGCTGGGAGGTCAGCTAGGACATGAGAGCTGTTCTAATGAGAAGATAGATTGGCTCGAGGTGACCTCCAAGGATGAGGAAGAATCTGCATGCTGGGGACACTCGGTCAGTCTTCATAAAACCAAGCTGGCATACCTAAATACCAACTCGGAGAACAGCTCAAATGAAGAATTTGCTCAGATATAGGGAGCATATTAAAAACCAGCTGGTTAAGGACAAACCTGCTGGACAAGCTGATCAAGAGCTGATCCAAGAAGAAGGGACTCTATCTAGCAAAGTCATGAAAGGAACTTCTGAAGAAGTTCGGGATGGAAAATTGTTCTTCTACAGCTACTCCCATGAGCACCTCCATGACAAAGATGAAGCTGGAACTGTCGTAGAGGTAACCATGTATCGTGGGATGATCGGTTCATTGCTATACCTCACAGAAAGCAGACCAGATATAATGTTCTCAGTCTGCATGTGTGCCAGGTTTCTAGCTGATCCAAAATAGTTTCAATACATGGATGTTAAACGCATTCTAAAATATTTTAAAGGCACGCTGAATGTGGGTCTTTGGTATCCCAAAGACTCCAGCTTGAATTTAATTGGTTATAGTGATGCAGACTATGCAGGGTGTAAGATTGATCGCCGAAGCACAAGTGGAGCTTGTAAATTTCTGGGTGATAGGCTTATTTCATGGTTTAGAAAGAAACATACATCAATTGCTACGTCCACCGCTGAGGCAGAGTACCTTGCAGCTGGGAGTTGTTTTTCGCAAATACTATGGATTCAACAACAACTTAGGGACTACGGCGTTGATGCACAAGAAGCACCCATCTTCTGCGACAGCACAAGTGCGATTGCGATCACTCAGAATCCAGTACTGCATTCCAAAACTAAGCACATTGACATATGACATCATTTCATTCGAGACCATGTACTTAAAAAGGACGTTCGAGTGGAGCCTGTGCCAACGGATCAGCAAGTAACTGACATCTTCACCAAGCCTCAGCCGGACGCTAAGTTTTCTTACTTTAGAAACATTTAGGTCTCCTTGATATGTCTTGAATATATTCTGAATGCATCAATTCAGGGGGAACAATATGAGTCAAACAGATATCTAAACCAGTCCACTGGTTGCCATCGAGCTGGTTGGTACCATACCGATCTGGTCCAGCTCGAGGTACAGTGTGACGTTATCAAGGGGTTTGCCTTATTTGTTTCCGTGCTGGTATACAAAATTGAACGGAAGAGATTGGGTTAGCATTTAAAACTTATTTTAAATAAGACGATCATCTTTCCGATATTTCAAAAGATTTTTAAGTATGATGATGACACGTGTCCAGAAAAACCCTTCTCTCTCTCCCCGCTCAAACAAAAATCATTTCTCTTTATTTTGTTCAGTACACGTTCAACAATTCTCGTGCTACCCTAATATTGCACGCAAATTCACTGCACTCTCTTGCATTTTATTGAATTCATACTCTACTCCAAATTTCCGTTACTATTAGAATGGCGTATGTTCTATTCATCAATGCTCTGCAGGTGAACTTTTCATCTGTGCTTACCATGGAGCACTGTGGAATGGTCAAAATGTTTAAATCAATGGAGGATTCAGGGCTCAAAGGATTTTTGGAGGTGTTTGGTTTAGTCTATGAGGAGGTTGTCCTTGAATTTTTCGCTAATGTAAAGGTTCTTGCAGGAACAATTGTTAGTCTCGTGGGTGCTCGAAACATAGTGATTACCAAGGACACGTTTATTGAAGTTTCTGGGCTACCTTCTGAGGGGTTGACTAGTTTTCTGACTATTCCGAAAGAGACAGTGTTTGAAATGCGATGACAGTTCTCTGGGTCTGATGAGCCGTTCAAGGCATCTAACAATAAAAAGGAAATGAAAATTGAATTCCATCTGCTGCACGATATTGTATCCAAGGCGCTACACGTAAAAGCTGGTTCGTTCGATCAAGTTACCAGTGAAAAACTTGACATAATGATAGAAATTACTGTCGGACTGAAAGTCAGATACGCTCAAATCTTGTTTCAAGTTCTTCTGAACATGGTGAAAACTCCTAAACGAAAATCACAGGGCTTCGCTATTCAGGTTAGTGCATTTCTGCTGCATCTTGTGAAGGAAAATCTTGGAGAATCGGTGAAAATGCACGTGTTAACCAGTAAGTCGGTACAGACTTATATTAAGAGAAACTCAGAGATTAAACCAACTGGTGAATCTAGCAAGCAAAATTAAGATACCGCTAGTAACGCCGAGGGTGGAGAGTCACAAGGATTCCAGCCAATCAAGATAGTAAAACCTGTAAACAGGAAGAAAAAGTCAACAGCAGCAGAACCAAGACAGAAAAAGCAGAAGGTGTCAACTCAAACAGTAGAGGCTAGGAGCCAAGTCACTCCTCCAAACTTTGATTCCGAGGAAAGCTCAGAAACAGATTCGTGCCCGCTGGTGGCACGTCGTTGCAAGTGGAAGCAAGTGATTGAATTTTCTGATTCAGAGTCCACCATCTCCTTCCCTCTAAGGCTTTTGCAAAGAGGAGAACTCAAAGACCTAAAACACAACAGAGATCAGCTGGTGACGGAGGAAATTCCCAATATGATTCAATTCCAACCATTCCGTTGAAGGTGAAGAGACTTTTGCTGGAGAAAACTTGGATACTGGTTCTGAAGAACATGAGAGAGAAAACCGTGACCAGGATGCTCAGATGAGAAATGTCTCTCATTTTGAAAATCAAGGGTTTGAGATCCAGCTGGATTCTATGAATCCAAATGATAAGGAATCAGATAGTATTCAGGATGAACCAGAACGCTCTAGTGCAAATATCCTTGACACAGAAACCAACCACTCTGAGAGGGCCATTGTAGCACACTCTGGTCCCGGGCGACAGGTTCAACCAAATATTTCCTATCCTGAACTAAGACTTGTCGTTTCTATACGGTTTCGGGAACTCAACTGGGCAACTCAGTTGTTGCCAAGAATTGCCCCAAGGGATAACGGGAAAAAGATGATGGAGGTCACTGCCAGGCTATACCCTGTGTAAGAACATTGCCAACGGGTGATCAAGTATGCGTGGGACAATGTCTCTGCCCAACTGAATATCTTTGAGGAATGGGTTCATTTCCGCAAAGAGGTACGTATCAAAGATATTTCATCTCTTGAATCGTTAGTCAAAATTGAAGAGCAGCTGTTGGAATGGGGAGAGACAGAGGAAGTTTCTGAATTGTTTGAGCGACGTTCGCTCATTCCGTACAAACTTTTTGAGCTGGAAGTTGAGAAGGTTTATCATGAGCATCTAGCTAACTTCAAGCTTGATGCTACTCCCATGAATCATGATTATTTTTTCATTCGGCGTCTGTACAAGGAGCTGAAGGTGATAGCCACGGTGCACAAAAATCACCGAGCGATGGCGGGTCTGCCTATTGCCAATGAGGAAGTTTCATTTTTTGAATCCGGATCTAATCAACCACTGCTTCTTGAGTTTTCCAGTCTGGCCAACCAAGAGCAGGCATCATAATAGACTGGGAGTCAACAAACTGACCAGCCAAGCAATGAGACTACGACAATGATCTCTCATGAGCACCCGGCTCAAGAGAATGAGCCACCAGCTCAAAAAGATGGGCATCAGGCTGTAGAAATGAGCACCAGGCTCATAATGAACAAGCAGTGAATATACCAGGGTCTGATAGGAGCTTGGAAAAACACTCTGCAGCTATCGTGCTTTCTGAGAATAATCTGGAGACAGTCACCGCCTCTGAAAAGAATAATTGTGACCATCAGGGTCCCGTTCCGTCTAATTGCAGTTAGCCATGCCGACGCCGACAGATCCTTCTACTCTCCAATTCATGGATACCACTACCCAGACTCTTACCACTCTATCCACTCGTGTATCATCTCTTGATCTGACATGTGCAAGCATTAATGATGATACGAATCTCACGAGACATCATACAACTCTACTTCACGAGAAACTCAAAAATGCTGTTGATGGGCTGGACATCAAAATTGATGTACTGGAGCGAACTTTGTCCAAAAGGATGGATGACAGCCACCAGCATTTTACCAAGCTGGAAACTACTATGATTCACAACTATGTTGATTGCCACCAGCAGCTAGTTGACGAGCTGGCTTCAGTGAAATCTCAGCTTGCTGCGATGGTTGAGAGTATAAAGGAGTTTGGTGCTGACAAAAAGGGGGAAGGAGGACAAAATAGACCGGGGCAAGGATTGAACAGAACTGACGAAGGATCAAGCGATGGGTAGAACAGTTTACGGGGTAGAGGATCTAGTTCAAGAGGAGGAAGAGGTCCCAGTCCAAGTAGTGATGATCCAAGTGACCCTAACAATAGATTTAGATATACGAAATGGTTTTGATCCATTGGATGGTCTAAATCTGTTAAGAACTAGATTTAGAGCTCCTAGTGTAAAATGGTTAATGATATATATAAAACTCCTTTTTCGAGCAAAGTTTTGTCATCACCAAAAAGGGGGAAATTGTTAGGATAAATTTCAGAAGTTTTGGTGATGAAAAATGAACAAGAAACGGAATTCGTAAAAGAGATCATTCAAACCAAAGCGACAAGATCTGGACGAGACTTACCATGTTGAACAAAGAAACCAGATTGGAGCAAATTCAAGCTAGTCAAGGAAAGACCAGCTCAGCGTGTTGTGGATAAAGTCAAACCAGCCCGGAACCTTAAGGTTTGATGAATTATTAAAGACCATCTGGACAATGGAAACTGCTAAAACCAGCTCAGAGTATTGAACCAGCTGAAGACATTGCGGGAAAACCAGCTTGGCACAGGACAATGAAAACCAGCTGAGTACAGAACGACATAAGCAAATAAAACTTTTGGAATGTTTGAAGCTACGTACAGTCTGAAACTAATCAGTTGACATCTCTGCTATGATTTGTAGTTGTTGGAACTACTTCAAGCTAAAATACGACACAGACTAAAGACGACGCAGAATTGCCAAAAAGGGAAATGCATTTAATGAAGTTGTACCTTCATCGTACAAGCATTTAAAGCGTGGCAGGAATTTCAATTTGGATGCATACAACGTGTCTACTGGTAACATTTATTACTGTTGCATCCAAAGAGTATATATAGTGGAGAAGAGAAGTTGTGAAGGGATGATCACACACGACGACTATCTTGCACTTATCAAACAACGATCACTCCCATTGACGAACCAGCTCTCAAAATAAGAAGCAGAGTTCATATTTGAATCAGCTTACTCAAGTGACACACACACAGATTGTTCATTTATTTTATGTCACTAACTCGTCTTCATACATTCTGTAGATTTGAGTCCAAATCAAAAATTATAGACAGAGTGTCTGAGTGATAGAATAGCACAACCATCTGAGTACTGGAATTGCTATAATACGAACCAGATCGCGGGTCTGTGTGTCGTTGGTTGCTAGGAGTTCTCTTGGTTTCGGGTCATGAGAGTGGGTTTGTGCAAAGGGTTGTATAAATCAAAGCCTTCTAGTGTAACCTTCCCATTGAGGAATAAGGGGAGACGTAGGAGAAATTGCTCCGAACTTACAGAAACAAATCTCTCGTCTCTACTGCTTTTACATTCACACATTTTGATTTAATTGTTCAACTGCTTGAATCATGTTCATTCCACATAAAATCATTTTATTACACGAAACAACAGTTGTCACTGAGAAGCTTCCCAGCTGGTAACTCGGCTGGAAGTTGTCTTGAGCTGTAAAATTTTTGAAATGATTTTCAAATCAAAAATTACCAAAGGAGTTCATTCACCCCCCTTGAACTCCCAGGTTTACTTTTCGATCCTAACAAACACCACCGAAATTCGATCCCTCTAATTTGTATCAGAGCGCTTTTGCGATATGGTACCCCGTGTAACGGGACCAACAATTGGTATCATAGCAGGTTGTTCTTGAATAGTGCATTTTTGTTCGAAAATTTTTGAACGGTTTTTAAAATCTCCGTATACTCTGATAGTCCTTCGAAAGCTTGTCTATGCTACAAAATTTTTAAGGCTTTCAAAACTCAAATTATATGGATAGGGGGAGGAATGTCTATTGAATTGCAGAGAAGTTTCTCGAAAGGAAAGTGCAGAAATATCTGTTCCGACGAGCTGACAGATTGCACGAGATCTGTGGACGCCAAGATCTCTAGGGTTGCCGAGGCTATGTCCTAGGGAAAAATGGAAGAGATTTTGTAAATTGAATCTTCTATTGCTCCTCTAGTCTAAATAAATGAGAACCTTTGAGTAGAATATATTATTTCTTAAAAATCTCATACATATGTTTTTCACAAAGAATCATCCCTCCGAAAATGAGTTTTATTTCAAAATAAAATAATCCCGTGCTCTGTTTAAGGGGTGTTTTGTTTTAAACATATAGGGGGAGACAAAATTTCGAAACCCTTTTTGATTCCCACAAAAAAGGGGAGAAATATTTTCAAGCATAAACATACGTACATATGTTTATTCAGATTTTGTGTAAATCAAAAAGGGGAAGATTGTTGGATCTGTTTATACAGATCAGAATCTATGTTTTGATTAACACAAAATCAGCTTATATTTGACTAACGGCTTTTGTGCAATGTGCAGTGCACTTGTTTGAAGAAACAGGGAGATGTTCAAGCTGGAACAGTGAGGGGACGCCCAAGCTGGTCCAACATGGGATGCTACTCAGATTTTGCAGGAATCCAGAACACAGAAGCATCAGGCTGGTTCACCAGCTTGATAGAAGAGCAGAGTTCAAGCGCAGAGAGATGAAGTGCAGAACGGCTCAAGAGAAGATCAAGTGCAGCGTACAAGTGAAGTGTTCAAGTGCAGAGCCGAGTACACGTGCAGTGATCAAGTGTAGGTCTGATCACAGAACGCACTTTTAACCAGTTCATCATAGGGATCTCAGTCCTTGGGAAGACTGAATCTGAACTGGGTATTATATCCCAAATATGATGGGATATATTCACCGGTGATGGATTGCAGCTCAACCAGTGAAACAAAGGTGTGCTTGCCGATGTTTTGGAATAGGTTTCTGAATGGACCAAGTGAAAAAGAAAGCACACAATGGCTCTTGACGACAAGAATAGATCCGAGCTGGTAAACCAGATCAGGGAAGAGAAAACCTGATCAAGGATCTTAGTAGCTGGATGCTCATGATGGGGAAACAGAAGGTTGCTGTAGTGGAAGAAGCAACCAATTGGAAGGAAACCAGCTCAGAGAACCAACCTGCTGAGTATGATGAACAAGGTGGCTCGAATCAGCTCAAGAGCAGGAAAGAACAGAATAAGAGTAGCTCAAGAGCATATGAGAAGGGAGCTTTGAATGAGCGCATAGAAGAAAAGAGCTCTGACCAGATCAGTGTAATGAACAAATAGGAATGGAGCAAAGCTGGTCAAGGTCAAACCAGCTCGGATAACATATCTGCAGATTCTACGAGCTGCTGGATAGAACCAAGCTGGTTAAGGTCAAACCAGCTCAGCCAACAGAACAAAGCAGAGCAGAAGTCGTCTGAGTTCAAGAGCAGAAGTTTTACAAAATTGATAGAGTAGATGCCCAACTAGCCAACTTGTGGCGTGTGGGTTTTATAGACTCTTGTACAAACAATCTTTATATATGATATTCGCATTCTTTTATATGGCATTCTTTACTTTCATTATGTGTGTAATGATTTACAATTGCGTTGAGTAAAGACCTAGAATGCACTAAAGCGTATGTTAGATGTGATAGTGGGTATGACGGCTATCATGAAACACATCTAATAGTCGCTGTGTATTCTGAACATGTTCCTAGTCAATTGGGCCGTCAAAATGAGGATAAGGCCACCATAGTTCGAGACTGGTATCTGCGATGCGAAGTACCATGTTTCATTGGTAGGGAGCATTGTGATGTTCTGAGCATGCAGATAGATAGTGACATGGTGATCTATCGAACTACCCTCCTTCGGACTTTCCAAGTGGTTACCATTTGTCGAGTGGATAAGTCCGAGGTCTTGGTTGTACTGATTAGCTCAGGCAGTAAAGAAATAAGTTAGACACACGCAGCTTGAGGGCTGGTGTGCAGTGGTGGTTGCTAGGAGTTCTTGCGGCTGCTGGTCGTAGGAGTGGGTTGCAGCGAGGGTCGCTGTAATCAAAGTTTTCTAGTGGATCCTTCCTGATTGCGGAAGAAGGGGAGACGTAGGAGATTCAGCTCCAAACTTCCATAAACAAATCGCAGCGTATTTCTTTACAGCTTTCTGCATTTACATTCACGCATTGCATATTTTTTTACTACGTTTAAAACTGTTTAAATCTTTCGAATATAAGAGTTAGTTTGAGTTGTTTGCGCATGATTTCAATTCATTACTCAATCTGTATCTCGGTGCATTAACATTCAAGAACACTGAGCTATTGCAGCTCAAGATTTGTTGAACCAGATTTCTTGTGTTAAACCAGCTCGCAGGGCTACTGCTAATCCGGACCAGCTCGTAGAGCTGCTGGTCCAACTTCACGCTGATCTGATTCATATTTACGTGTTGTTTTCAACTCTTAAAACTTTAAAATGCACGTAACTCATGGGGTTGGTGTTTGGGCTGTGTGAGAGCCTATGTGAGTTGTGGCAGAGCTCATGAACACTGCCGAAATTCGATCCCTACAATTGGTAGGAGTGCACTTTTGCGATCTGGTACCCCGTGTAACAGGACCAACAAAATCAATTCCTTCTTCTTTCCTATAGGCCTTGTGCTACTATCCTAGCCTTGTTTTGAACTACGTTACCATTTTCATCTAGTTTATTCCTAAAGACCCATTTAGTTCCTATTATATTCTGGTCAGTAGGTTTAGGAACTAGATGACATACTTTAATACGTTCGAATTGGCTGAGTTCATCTTGCATTGCTTCAATCCAGCTTGGATCCACTAAGGCTTCTTCTACCTTCTTAGGTTTAACATGCGAAATGAATGAAAATTAAAATATTCGCTTATCATCTGGCCTCGTGTCCTAACGAGTGCAGTAGGGTTACCGATGACCAGCTCGGGTGGATGATTTTATTCGACCGAAACCTGGCCTATGTGAGGTTGAAGCTTCAGTCTGTTCCCCCTGCGTGCCTGCTGGATCATCTGGAGTTCCACTTGATGGATTACCACTTGTTAAACTAGTAATCCTGTGCCTGTTCTCCATCAGCTGGAACGTGATCTGGACCAGCTTGTGCAATATCGTGAATATCTGGGTTGGTAATTGGCAAGTCCATTGCGTGCTGGTCTCCATCTTGGAATCTGTCCTATGCCTCGTCATCAATTGATTCATCAAGATTGGTAGACTCCAGACGAGTACACAAGTCATTCATCTTGGAAGCTGATGTTGATCTGAAACTGGTTTCTTCAAACACCACATGAGCTAATTCCTCAACAGTTAGTGTCCTGTTATTACTCTATATGCTATACTCACTTCTGAGTATCCGAGAAAGATACCTGCATCAGATTTGACATCAAAAGCTTTTAGGTATGTTTTATCGTTAATATGGATAAAATATATGCATCCAAACACCCTGAAATAAGAAATATCAGGTTTCTTGCCATTCCAGATCTCATATGGACAACGTGTCGCTTATTTATCATTGATTTTTTCTGAGTATACCAAGCCATGTTTACTGATTCAGCCAAAATTTCTTTGAAATACCTGAATCAGCAATCATCGTTGTAGCAGCTTCTTTTAAAGTGCGATTTCTACGCTCAGCTAACCCGTTTGGCTGAGGTGTTCTAACTGCATACGACTCGTGCTTGATTCCAATGTCATCCAGATAAGAGGAAATTTTAAGATTTAAAAACTCTGTTCTTCTGTCGCTCCTAATCCGGTTGACATTACAAGATTGCTCATTTTGTAAGTGTCTTAAAAGCTTGATCAGCTGATCGGTAGTTTGATCATTTGATTTTAAGAAAAACAGCCATGTAAATTTTGAAAAATCATTAACGACGACTAGGGTGTATTTCATTCTCCCTAAACTGGTTACGGGTATCGGACCAAAAAGATGCGGATCTAAAAAAAATATCCAGCTTATGTGAGGCTTTGTTACTGCCCCGATTTTTGAAAGTAGATTTTAAATGTTTTTCCAACTGACAGGCAGAGCAAATCTTGTCTTTTGAAAATTTTAATTTGGGAAAGCCATCAACCAAATCATGCTTACTCAGATTGGCAATTGTTTTGAAGTTGAGATGGTTCATCCGATGATGCCATAGCCCACTCTTGGAAGAGTAAGCTACTAGGCAAGTTTTTTCTGTATGCAGTTGATCTGACCAGTTTATTTTGTAGGTATTCCCCGATCTATAACCTACCAGCATGGTCCCCGGATTCAAAACAGTGCAAGTGTGATTTTGAAATTTAACTAAATAATTACTGTCGCACAACTGACTGATACTTACCAGATTGTAGCACAAGTTCTCTACAAGGAGAATGTTGTTGACAGTAAAATTACCATTGGTAAGCTTATTCTTACCCACTGTGACCGTTTGAATTATCACCAAAGGTGATCTTGCGTCCTTTGCAGTGCTTGATGTATGTAAGCAGCTTGGCATCTCCAGTCATGTGCCTAGCACATTCACTGTCCAGATACCACGTTGATTGCTCCAATTTGGAAACCTGCTGTTCCTACAATGAAACGAACCAGACTCTAGAATTTTTTTTATATTTGTGGAATAAATAAACTTAGAAAGTATGGCTCGTTTCCTTTAAACATGTTTTAAACCGTCACTTTAAGACATAGATAAAAAAAATATTTTAAAATGTTAAACCATCCATACTGTTAAACATCAGTCTGAGTAAAAGTACTGAAATGAACACATTAAAACCAATATTTGAAAGAGTATCATAACAAAGATAACATCAATGCGGTCACGGGGTACTGCTGCAGCGGACGCTCAGAGGTCCTCACCGCCAGTCGGGACATACTCTACAGGGTCATCACCTGCACCATTTAAACATAGTGAGCCTAGAGGCTCAACATGCTCTATCTTTTAAAATAACAAGGTACATATACATAAGGTCACATGCAAGCACATACTTGTAATAAAGTACCATTAAAACATGGATGCATGGATGATCTTAAAACCTTTCTCGTATATTTCATAACATATCATACATATAACATACATAAGGCATGACATAACGTAACATAAAAACGTGTGAGTCATATCCATGAAGTGTGGACCATGTTCGATTGATCAATCTAAAACCAACGTACGTGGCGGCCGATTTTACCCGACCTACATCATCATCATATACATTAACAGAGGTTCACTGGGCCCGGTGTCCCAGATCTGCTCATAATTTATCATTACACATTAAAGAGGTTCACCGGGCCCGGTATCCCGGATCCGCTCATCATCACATTGCACAAGTCACTTCAATCCCTCCATTTTTATTTTAAAACATGCCTTTAACATTTCATAAAAAATTTCGTGATGCGTGCATTTAATAAAATCATACAATTTAAAAACATAGCCCGTCAATGCATATTTAATCCTTTGCTTTAAATCATTTACGTACATAGGATACTACATATATAATTAAACATACATTCACGGGCTTCTACATTTTCTACATTTTCTACTTCGGTTAAGGACTGGTTCAGGATCCTGGCCCGCTAATCCTATACTTAACTTTAAAATTGACTTAGCCCATGACTTAGAAGAATTCCTATTTAAAATTCCTAACACAGTCCAAATTTTGACTTAATTATAAATTACATTGTAAGACCCAAAAGTTTATAAAGATTAATTGAGTTAATTAATCGGATTTTATAAGATTCAGATTTGGGCGTGAACAGATCTGTGATGAGCCAGATTTGAGCTGGTATGCTTGGAGAAGCTATCGGGTCCGTATAAGTCCTTGAAACAATTCTGGAGAGTTTGAGAATTTTTGGTTGCAGCGATCAGATTTGAGAGCTGATCAGATTTGAGGTTGGAATCTGGTATCGCTAAGCAGATGTGAGTATGCTAGCGTGTTGTAAGTTTATAAAGATTAATTGAGTTAATTAATCGGATTTTATAAGATTCAGATTTGGGCGTGAACAGATCTGTGATGAGCCAGATTTGAGCTGGTATGCTTGGAGAAGCTATCGGGTCCGTATAAGTCCTTGAAACAATTCTGGAGAGTTTGAGAATTTTTGGTTGCAGCGATCAGATTTGAGAGCTGATCAGATTTGAGGTTGGAATCTGGTATCGCTAAGCAGATGTGAGTATGCTAGCGTGTTGTTGTAGCGGGTAGTGAAACTACGTCGTTTGGATTAGTTGGAACGACATCGTATTGTTTTAACGGGCGAGATTCAGATTCGAGTAGCGTTGGTCTTCAGGTTCGATAGGATCTGAGTGTTTGTGATGCGACGCCGTTTAGCATTTCAGATACGAGTAGCGGGCGACGTGCCCAGATGCGAAAGTAGACTCTGTGTGTCGTCGTTTGGTTAAGTCTGGATCTGTTTTGGTGTAGAGTCATATCTGATGTGAGATTCAGATCCGAGCGGGAAATTCAGCTTTGAGACTTAAGTTGTCAGTAGGTACTGTTCATCAGATTTGAGCAGATTTGACCTTTTAATAGAGGACTTTGCCTTGTTCTTTATTATTCAGCTTCGACACTTAGAATATTTCCCGATAGCGAATCCTGTCGTGATACCCTAGCTACTGTTCATCGAACCTTATCTTCTCCGATTGCCGGTGGTAGACAGCTTAGACTGAAGTAAGAGTGGTAGCGCTGGACTCCTCTTGCTGAGACGCTTCGTTTGGTACTGCTTTTGGAAGCTTGTGTGAAGCTGTAGGTGGTTCGCGAAGACATCTCCCTTGTGTAGTCTGTTCGCATAAGCGTGGGATTGCTTCTGCCATGCAGGTAGCTTGTTGGGTAAGCATTAAGATCCTACCTTGTGCTTCTTTTAGAGCCTTCTATTGTGTTAGAAGGGTAGGATAGCGCTGGTTGAGTTCGTAACTCCCAGTTGTAGTTTCTGTGCTACTGTCCCTGAGATGTTGTGCGTTGTTGCTTAGCAGGTTCTCGGATCTGCGTTGCTCGGGACTTTGTTGTTGTAATTATAGCTCAGAATTGAGGTACGGATGTGAGCTTGTTTACAGCTTTGGATTGAGCATGGGTGATTATGCTTGCTGCTGTGTATGCCTTGCCTTGTTGCATCTGTTTTCTACGTTAGCTATTTACCTGTTGCATACACACATTATTTCATTGAGCTCAGATCTTGTTTAGCCGTGCCTGTGTATCTTGATCTGTGTGTACCAGGATGCCTGTTTTAGAGGCCGAGAGGGTAACTCCAGTCACCCTCACCTCCCTGCTGGGATCTGTTAGCTACTATGAGCGGAGTGGGTAGCTCCCACACCTCATGAGTTGGGCAACAGTAGGTTGAGCTATGTTCTGCATCTGGTACCGTGTGCTAAGACGAGTGCGTAGCTCCCATATACTCACACACCATAGCCACCATTGCTCAGTTGATCTGTTGTTGTTGTCGAGCTGTTCTTGAGATTCCTTTGCCTCCCTGCCTTCGGTTGTAGCCTCAGCTCTTGCATAGCATTTGCATATTACTTGTGCATTTCATTAGTCATTTTATGCTGCTCTCCGTACTGGGGTTTGACCACATGTCCCTCTGGGGCTGGATTTGTTTGTCTGCATGTTTGTTGTTCAGGTTTCCCAGGTTACTCAGCTAGTCGTGGAGTTGACCCAGCTGGAGGTGCCCCAGGAGGTGGTTAGAGTGTCCCATTTAGTATAGTATTATATATGTATCAGTACCGATAGCCGGGGAATTCCCTGTGCTTTGTTGTATCCAGTTGTATTCTGGTTTTCTTGTATTTGGTACATGTTGTACTGTTGTACTGTGTGATTGTAAAGTGGGATATTTTGAGTATTACTATATTTTAAATTATGTTATCATTTAGTCAGGCCAAAAGCGAAAATTTTAACCACTATTTTTATTGCTTCGGCTATTGTTTGCGTGGTTTATCTCTGAGTTGAGTACGAGGCCTGCCACACATGATCAATTTTGACATCAATTAAAAATCTTATTTTGACTTTAAAATCTTAAGGCCAATTTTGACTAATTTCAAAATCAATTTTGACTTAGAATAACTTGACCAATTTTGACTTCAAAAAATTGATCAATTTTAGACTCCCATTTTTACTAAAAACTTAAAATAAACATTAAGTCCAATTGACTTAAAAGTTTTGATCAAATATTTTAACTTTAAAAGATTTGACCAAAATCATAAAATTGGACCTTAGACTTTAAAATTAAAATAATCGGTCCAAAATTAAAATAACTCGGACCAACTTTAAAATATTTTGACTCTACACTCGACTAGCCGACTCGATCCAGAACCAACCGGTCCAATTGGACCGTCCGTCCCAAAACATAACCCTACCCCGCATGAGCCGTCGCCCAGCTCCTCGAGCGACGCCCACTTCCAGCCTCTCTTCCTCTATGATCCTGCCACCGTGGCCGGAGCCCCGTCGGCTGGACCACCCCCAGGTCATTCCGGTTCCAATGGGACCAACCACGACACCAACCGTGAGCTACAGTGCACGCACGAAAGGCGAGAAGAGGGCTGGTCACCCATGCGCGACTCATCGTACGATCTTCACGTCCAGCCATGGTTTGGTCGATCTAGCCATTGTCTCAACATCTAGGACCACCATGAAACCTCCTAGGACCTCTTGAACCACATCCAAGTCCCCTTGAACAGCCCTTGACCGAACAATGCATGAATCAATTCAAAACATGTGAGAAAAACATGAGTCATGCATGGATCTAAAATAATTGTGCATAGATCTAAATAAATCACATACTTTTCATGCATTGAACATTAAAACAGATTACGATGACTTAAATGGTGAGAAAAGGAATAGATATTACATGACTGGCTTGGAGAAAATGGATATCTATGAGTTACCGACATAGAGGACACGGGATCGGGATAGGACCGTCTTTGAATCACCAAGTTTCTTGAAATTTTCGATGGGTGAGAAGGAGAGGAGGGGGACGGCTGCTTTGAAGATGGAGGAGGCTAGGTTTGAATAATTTTTTGTGTTATGAAAAAGTGAGGGTGACAAAATTGACCCCTAAAGCTTAATTAAGAAATTAAAAGGACATTTGACTAGCTTGCCCCTCCACTAATTGAAATGCTAATTAAAACTTTAACTTGGCTTTTTAAAAATGTCTAATTTTCGTAATTAAAGTCCCCTCAAATTTTAAAACACCTTAAAATCCATAAAACAGCCCGTATAGGCGAAAAACGGGTTCCCCTCCAAAGTAATAATAAAACCCCCAATTTTTGGAAACTTGCTGCTTAAAAATTATAAATTTATTCTTAAACATCTAAGAACTTAAAAATCTCAAATTATTTTCATCTCGGTCGTCCCTAGTCTCGTCCACGTGTCCGTAACTCAAACAAACTGAAAACATGACATGCTTACCATGAAACATAAAATCATAAATAAATCACATAAAATGGCATGTAATCATTTAAATTATTTTCCCCATAGTCATCCACTCATTTCTACGTATTCAGAAATTTCTAGGCGTTAGATGACCCTGTAGAGTATGTCCCGACTGGCGGTGAGGACCTCTGAGCGCCCGCTGCAGCAGTACCCCGTGACCGCATTGATGTTATCTTTGTTATGATACTCTTTTCAAATATTGGTTTTAATGTGTTCATTTTCAGTACTTTTACTCAGACTGATGTTTAAACAGTATGGATGGTTTAACGTTTTAAAATATTTATTTTATCTATGTCTTAAAGTGACGGTTTAGAAAATGTTTAAAGGAAACGAGCCGTACTTTCTAAGTTTATTTATTCCACAAATGATTTTAAAAAAAATATTTTCTAGAGTCTAGTTCGTTTTAGTTGGTATCAGAGCGGTGAATCTGGTGGGGTACTAGCCTGCTGCATGGAGCTCGAAAGTCGCACTATCAGTCTGTGAGTTTTAATATTTTACGATTTATGTTTATGATCGCATGCTGCAGTTTTATTTCTACATGAGTTTTATCCTTAGAATTTTAAGAAGTAGACGCTTAGTCATACACTTAGATTTACGTGATAAGGTTTTGGTGTACCAGAATGCCTCCCAGACGTGATAGGACACATCAGGATGATATACGCCTCCTCCTCCTCCCCCACCTCCTCAGTTGACACCACACGAGAGGGCTAGCATGGATATGCTAGCTGGGATTACTAGGCTTCTGGAGAGATAGTCGGAGCGACCCTGGAAGTCGCATGAGGAGGACGTTGCTGAGAGGTTCCTCAAGTAGGGACCTAAGGATTTAACTGGAACTACCGATCCGCTTGTTGCTGAGGAGTGGATACGATCTTTGGAGACCATCTATGCCTACATGGGTCTCCCAGATGCTGATACGGTTCATTGTGCCATCTTCATGATGAAGGGCAATGCCGCTCTCTGGTGGGAGAACGCAGTGGTGGGTTTGGTGCTAGAGAGCTTGTCTTGGGAGAGGTTCAAGACAGTCTTCTTTGAGAAGTACTTTACTGCTGATGCCCGGAGCCAGCTTATTCGGGAGTTCATGAGTCTCGGTCAGGGAGACAAGTCTGTTGCGTAGTATGTGAGACAGTTTGAGCGAGGGTGCCACTTCGTGCCCTCGATTGCGACGGTGGAGAGTGCAGCTTACTGACGGACTACGACCAGACATCCTCCACGATGTCAATATGGCGTATGTGGCTACTTATACAGCAGTAGTGAACAGGTCATACCGGTCTGAGAGGCCGGAAGAATATGAGGGACGACTTTAAGAGGAAGTGCCAGATGCAACAGCTCGTCAGGGGCCAGTCTTCGCAGCAGCCAGCGAAGAGACCTTATCAGGGGCTTCTAAGAGCCCGACTCCTCAGGGGCAGCAGCAGCAGAGACCTCAGGGCTAGCAAAGGCCACAGGGTCAGCAGACATCACAACAGTAGGGGTCTACTGCCCCTAGACCTGGAGGGACGCTGATGTGTCCGACGTGCCATAAGAATCATCCAGGACAGTTCATGGCGGGTTCGGGCAGATGTTATCACTGCAAGGAGCATGGGCATATCTCTATTAATTTCCCTAAGAAGACACAGTCCACTGGTCGTGTTTTCTTGATGCAGGCAGAGGCTGCAGACCCGGACACGACATTACTCACAGGTATTATATTTTAGATTCCCGTGCTTTGTTATGTTGCTATCTGGGTGTTTTGGAATTGCATGCTAGATAGAGCACTGCTAGGAAGTTCTTTGCCTTAGTTGTTAAGTTAATATAAATGAGAACTGTAGACCTTCTAGAACTTGTTTTGATAACTTGACGGATAGGACTAGCGAACTTAGAAATGTCTTAGGCTTCTAACTGCTTTTTGGGATTTAGTATGACCGTAAACGCGTACCTGTGTGACGTTCTATTTCAGGTGAGATTCGTGTGCAAGGTGTCACTACGCTCGCTTTTCTAGACTCAGGGGCGACCCACTCGTTTATTTCAAGTGTGTTCACATAGAGGATGAGTATTGTTCCGGAAAGCTTGGGAGTAGCTCTCGTCGTGACGGTTCCATCAGGAGAGGATTTTACGATGACCAGTGTCGTGCAGGGATTGACGATGACATTCCAGGATCATGCGATCAGAGCGGATTTGGTCGTTTTGCCAATGTCAGGATTCGACCTCATCCAAGGCATGGATTGGCTGACAGAGTTTGGAGCGGTGATGGACTTTCAGCGGAGGACAGTGACTATCAGGCAGCCAGGGCATGAGGCCTTCTTATTTGAGGCAGCGAGGAGAGCGCGGATGCCCAGATTTATATCCTTTCTACAGGCCAGGAAGCTAGTTGAGCTCGGATGTCAGGCATTCTTGGTCAGTGTTACCTCTACAGGAGGTTCAGCAGGGCCTTCACTATCTGATGTGGAGGTAGTCAGGTATTTTGCAGATGTCTTCCCTAATGATGTAGTGGGAGTCCCATCGGAGCGAGAGGTGGAGTTTTCTATTGAGCTGATGCCAGGTTCAGTGCCTATCTATAAGGCACCGTATCGACTAGCTCCTACCGAAATGAAGGAGCTTAAGGAGCAGATTCAGAATTTGCTCGACAAGGGATTCATACGCCCTAGCTTTTCTCCATGGGGCGCGCCAGTGTTGTTTGTAAAGAAGAAGGATGGCAGAATGAGGTTGTGTATTTACTACCGGGAGCTAAACAGAGTTACGGTGAATAATAAGTACCCACTCCCGAGGATAGAGGATTTATTCGATCAGTTGCAGGGATCTTCGATGTTCTCGAAGATTGATTTGAGATCTAGCTATCATCAGTTGAGATTTAGAGAGGAAGACGTGTCCAAGACTGCTTTTCGGACACGTTACAGCCACTACGAGTTCTTGGTGATGCCGTTTGGCCTGGTGAATGTCCCAGAGATTTTCATGGATCTGATGAATAGGTATTCAGACAGTATTTAGACCAGTTCATCATTGTTTTCATCGATGACATTCTGGTCTATTCGAGGAGCTTGGAGGAGCATAGGCAGCACTTGCAGACAGCCTAGTTTTGGCTGGATCAGGTGGCCTTCTTAGGGCATATTATGTCGAGAGATGGGATTTCAGTCGATCCATCAAAGGTGGAGGCAGTGCAGAACTTGGGGATTCCGAAGAATGCAGCAGATATTCGCAGTTTCTTGGGATTTGCAGGATAATATCGCAAGTTTATCAAGAGCTTCTCTTCAATTTCAGTGACCTTGACAGCCCTGACCAAGAAGAATGCGAAGTATGTGTGGAGTCCGGAGTATCATAGGAGCTTCGATCAGCTGAAGGAGGCCCTCACTTCAGCACCAGCATTAGCTATGCCGATGATGAGGAGTTTGTAGTGTACACAGATGCTTCCCTGAGAGGTTTGGGTGTAGTTCTGATGCAGGGAGGTAAGGTTATTGAATATGCGTCGAGACAGCTGAAGAGTTATGAGCAGAACTATCCGACGCATGATCTGGAGCTCGCGGCAATGGTGTTCGCATTGAAGATTTAAAGACACTATTTGTACGGCGAGAAGTGTCAGATTTTCACCGACCACAAGAGCCTCAAGTACTTTTTCATCCAGAAGGAGCTGAACATGAGGCAGCTCAGATGGTTAGAGTTGGTGAAAGACTATGATTGTGACATTAGCTACCATCCGGGTAAAGCTTATGTGGTGGTGGACGCTTTGAGCCGGAAGACTGCAGTAGTGGCTTGTTTATCAGGTGAGAGGCCACTACAGGCTGAGATAGAGAGGTTTGGGCTAGATTTTATTCATGAGGCTGTGCACCAAGTTTAGCAGCGCTCACAGTTCAGCCGACTCTTCGAGAGCGGATTAGAGAGGGGCAGACCTCTGATGAGAAGTTGCAGCAGTGGAGACAGCGGGATGAGGCCAGAGGATGAGGTTTGTACAATTCATGAGGCTGTGCACCAGTTTTAGCAGCGCTCACAGTTTCAGCCGACGTCTTTCGAGAGCGGATTTAGAGAGGGGCAGACCTCTGATGAGAAGTTGCAGCAGTGAGACAGCGGGATGAGGCCAGAGGATGAGGTTTGTACACGGTCGAGGATGGGATAGCCGTTTCAGAGGCCGTATGTGGGTGCCAAGTACTGGGCAGTTGAGAGCCTAGATATTATCTGAGGCTCATGCATCGATGTACTCCATCCACCTAGGGAGTACGAAGATGTATAGAGATTTGCAGACATTGTACTGGTGGTCGGGGATGAAGAAAGATATTGGGAGATTCGTGTCTGAGTGCTTGACTTGTCAGAAGGTCAAGGCAGAGCATCAGCGACCGGCAGGGTTGTCGCAACCACTTCCTATTTCCAAGTGTAAGTGGGAGCATATCACGATGAATTTCGTGGTTGGATTGCCTAGAAGTCCCAGAGGTACACGGCGATATGGGTGATTGTGGACAGACTCACCAAGTCAGCGCATTTCTTACCGATGAAGACTACTTTCACCCTGATGCAGTACGCAGAGCTTTACATCAGAGATGTTGTCAGACTGCATGGCATACCAGTCTCTATTGTGCCTGACAGAGATACCATATTCACGTCTGCGTTCTGGAGGAGTTTGCATGCCGCTTTGGGGACTAGATTGGCGTTCAGCACTGCATTTCATCCGCAGACAGATGGTCAGTCAGAGAGGGTCATCCAGATTCTGGAGGATTTGCTGAGATCTTGTGTGATTGATTTCCAGGGTATGTGGGACTCGAGGTTGCCGCTGGTAGAGTTCACGTACAACAACAGCTTTCAAGCATCGATTGGGATGGCTCCGTATGAGGCTTTGTACGGGAGGATATGTCGATCTCTCGTGCACTGGGACGAGGTTGGAGAGACTGACTAGGCCGGAGTTAGTGCAGCAAACAGCAGATATTGTGACAAGGATTCGGGATCAGATGAGGACAGCCAAGAGTCGTCAGAAGAGTTATGCCAATCAGAGTGACGAGATCTGGAGCTAGCTGTTGGGGACCATGTGTTTGTGAGGATCTCGCCCATGAAGAGCGTGATGCGCTTTGGTCGGAGGGGCAAGCTCAGCCCGTGGTTTATTGGGACATTCGAGATTTTGGAGGGTTGGTACTCTGGCGTATCGAGTAGCGTTACCACCCAGTTTGTCAGCGGTCCATAATTTTTTCCACATTTCGATGCTGTGGAAGTATGTTCCGAATCCATCACACGTGTTGGATTTGAGCCGCTCCAGTTAGAGTCAGACTTATCATTTGAGGAGCAGCTAGTACATATTTTAGCTCGAGAGGAGCGCGGGCTGAGAGCGAGGAGTATTCCGATTGTCAAGGTCCGGTGCCAGAATCACTCGGCAGATGAAGCTACCTGGGAGACTGAGGCCGATATGCGGACGCGCTACCCTGAGTTATTTGGTACGTACTTAATTTCGGGGACGAAATTCCTATAAGGGGGGGAGAGTTGTAACGCCTAGAAATTCCTGAATACGTAGAAATGAGTGCATGACTAGGGGGAAAATAATTTTAGATGATTACACGTCATTTTATGTTATTCATTTATGATTTTATGTTGCATGGTATGCATGTCATGTTTTCAGCCTGTTTGAGTTACGGACGCGTGGACGAGACTAGGGACGACCGAGATTAAAATAATTTGAGATTTTTAAGTTCTTAGATGTTTAAGAATAAATTTATTATTTTTAAGCAGCAAGTTTCCAAAAATTGGGGTTTATTATTACTTTGGAGGGGAACCCGTTTTTCACCTATACGAGCTGTTTTAATGGATTTTAAGGTGTTTTAAAATTTGAGGGGACTTTAATTAAGAGAATTTGATATTTTTAAAGCCAATTTAAAGTTTTAATTATCTTATCAAATTAATGGAGCGGCAAACATGTCAAAAATTTCTTTTCCTTTCTTAAATAAACTTTAGGGGTCAAACTTGTCACCCTCACGTTTTCATAACTCAAAAATCTTTAAAACCTAGCCTCCTCCATCTCTTGTAGCCGTCCCCTCCTCCCTCAAGAACAGCCCCATCGAAATTTCAAGATCTTTGGTGATTCAAAGGCGGTTGTGCCCCGATCTCGTGTCATCTACGTCGATAACTCGCAGATTTCTATTCTCTCCAAGCCAGACTTATAATATCGATTTCTTTTCTCACCATTTAAGCCATAGTAAACTATTTTTAATGTTCAATGCATGATTGGTATGTGATTTATTCAGATCTATGCATAATGTTTGAGCTCCACGCATGTTTTATAGCTTTTAAAACGTATTTGATTGTTTTCTTGTGAAACTTCAGTCATGGGTAGTTCATGGGGCTAGGGTTCGGTCTAAGGCTGGTCCAAGTAGTTAGTGCATCGAGTTAGGATCGCGTAGGTCCAAACGGAAAGCGATTTGGTCAAGGATTGAATTAATTACAAATTTTATGATCAGCATGTGTCCTGACTTATCGTCTGTGCGCTATAGTAGAGTTGTTGGGGTCAGGTACGCTGATCCATGTGGTCTGTGTGGTATAAGATGATTGTATGAGATATCCCATTGAGTTAGGGTTACGTAGGTCCAAACGGCGAGTGATTTGGACAAAGAACGAATTATTTATGAATTGTATGGCTAGCACATGTCCTGGTTGCAGTCTGCACGCAAGCAGTAGGCTTGCATGTGTCGGGTTGGTCGCGTACTGAATCATTTTTGAATTTCGTTTATTTCAGGGACTAGTATATTGAGTTAGAATGATGTGGGTCGAAACAGGGAGTAATTTGGTTAAGAACTGAATTTTTAATGATTTTTACCGTTTTGTCGCTCGAAATAAGCCTCGTTGGGTCATTTTTATGAAAATTGATATTTCGAGTCTTAGGAACTGCCAAAATTCGTGGATGACTTTATTTGATGTTTTAAGCATATTTTAAGATGTTTTCAAATTATTTTAAAGTTAAATTTTGGACTGTTTTAGTAATTTTAAAGAGGAATTCTTCTAAGTCATGGGCTAAGTCAATTTTAAAGTTAAGTCTAAGATTAGCGGACCAGGCTCCTGAACCAGTCCTTAACCGAAGTAGAAAATTTAGAAGCCCGTGAATGTATGTTTAATTATATATGTAGTATTCTATATACGTAAATGTTTTAAAGCAAAGGATTAAATATGCATTGACGGACTAAGCTTTTAAATTGCATGATTTTGTGAAATTCACGCATCACGAAATGTTTTATGAAATGTTAAAGACATGTTTTAAAAGAAATATGGAGGGATTGAAGTGACTTTTGGCTATGTGATGATGAGCGGATCCGAGATATCAGGCCCGGTGAACCTCTGTTAATGTATAATGATAGATGATGAGCGGATCTGGGAGATCGGGCCTAGTGAACCTCTGTTAATGTATATGATGATGATGTAGGTCGGGTAAAATTGGCCGCCACGTACGTTGGTTTTAGATTGATCAATCGAACATGGTCCATACTTCATGGATACGACTAACACGTTTTTATGTTATGTTATGTCATGCCTTATGTATGTTATATGTATGATATGTTATGAAATGTACGAGCAAGGTTTTAAGATCATCCATGCATCCATGTTTTAATGTTACTTTATTACAAGTATGTGCTTGCATGTGACCTTATGTATATGTACCTTGTTATTTTAAAATATATAGCATGTTGAGCCTCTAGGCTCACTAGGTTTAAATGGTTCAGGTGATGACCCTGTAGAGTATGTCCCGACTGGCGGTGAGGACCTCTGAGCGCCAGCTGCAGCAGTACCCCGTGACTGCATTGATGTTATCTTTGTTATGATACTCTTTTCAAATATTGGTTTTAATGTGTTCATTTTCAGTACTTTTACTCAGACTGATGTTTAAACAGTATGGATGGTTTAACGTTTTAAAATATTTATTTTATCTATGTCTTAAAGTGACGGGTTAGAAAATGTTTAAAGGGAATGAGCCATCCTTTCTAAGTTTATTTATTCCGCAAATGATTTAAAAAAAAATCTAGAGTCTGGTTCGTTTCATGCAATCACAAACCAAGAAAATTTGGTACCCTTTGATTTATTTGTGTCCAGGTTTGATTAGACCTTTCGGGACCACACTTGGATAATCTTAACCGTTTTACCAGTCTGTGGATCAAACTATGTGTGTGGTCCGTGTGTGTTCGTATGTGCCATTCGATCTAGGCTTAAGATATCTAGGTCTGTACTGTCTGTCCTTCCTAGAAGCGTGAAAATACTGGCTTGGCTTTCTACCACAGATTTGGGTTTACCCCTCATCTAAATTTCTTCTTTAGCCAGCTTTCCGAGACTTCTCAGGAGCAGTATACCCCAACCTGCAAAATCTTCCTTGCCAGATTTGAGGTTTAGCTACTATCTTTTCTTCAACAGATTGTGCCTCTACTGGCTGTGCCATGCTGGATTTTACAAAATTCATTGTTTTAAGTTTTGTTCTAGCAGCTGTGGGGTATAATTGGTTTCTGTTGTACTGCTTTCATCGCTATTATACCCTAATCTGGTTGCTTCTTTGCATCCGGATTTGGCTTCCTGCAATCAGCAATGCAGTGACCAGGCCTGCCACTATTATAACATTTTCGTCAGATGGAGTATTTAGATTCTTTATAGAAGAATCAAAAGAGTTGGGTTTAGAATTATTCTTTCGCATAAATTTCCCGAATTTCTTAATGAACAAGGACATGGAATCCTTGCTCAGCTCCTCTAGTAATCTGCCCCTTGTAGAGGTGCTTTGTTCTGGTATTGTTGCTGCAAGAGCTCTGGTTGGTTGTGAAGTTGAGGGTTCAGATTTCACTCTCGTCTCCAACTCAAATTCATAAGCCTTCAAGTTAGCAACAAATCGTGAAGCTCCAGCTTGTTCAAGTCTTTGGACTCCCTCATTGCCATTGTTTTCACGTCCCACTCCTTGGGCAATGCTTGCATCACTTTCAGGGCCAACTATTTGTTGTTGTATTGATTCCCCAATCTGGTAAGCTTAATCACCAATGAGTTGAACCGTTCATCAAATTCTGCCATGGTCTCATCGGGCTTCATTTTGATTAGTCCAAACTTTTGTAGAGCCACGATCAGCTTTTTCTCTTTGGTTTCCTCATTACCCTCACAAATCTGGGTCAGCTTGTCCCAGATTTCCTTTGCGGTTGTGCAAGTCTGGATTTTGCTAAATATATTATTGTCTAGCGTCTTGTACAGGATGTACTTAGCGACATTATCCATATTTGCTTTCTTCTTATCTTCGGACGTCCATTCCATTCTTGGATTTTCAGTCCATTGAGGCGCACCATCTGATGTAGCTATTGCTGTGTTTGGCCTCATATCTTTATTGGTCCATCTGTGATGAAAAACCACATGTCATCGTCCTGGGCTGCTAGGTGAGCTTGCATACGTATCTTACATACGTCATACTCCTCCTTGGAAAACATAGGAATCTTGTTGTGAGAAATCGACATATTTAATGAATATAAATAAACAAACTGTTCAAACACTGAGAATAGTCAAGCTCTTATACCACTTTTAGGATCGAAAAACAAGCTAGGGAGTTCAGGGGGGTGAATGAACTCTTTTGCTAATTTTGTTTTCAAAATTTATTTCAAAAGATTTTACAGCTCGATGCAAACCTCTAAGCCGAGTTACCAGCTTGGAGGGTTCTCAGTGATTGTTGTTGTCTTGTGTAATAAAATTGATTTTATGCGGAAAGAACACAATTCAACAGTGAATAGTTAAATGCGTAGAGTAAAAGATAAAATTCAAGAGTTTGTTTCTGGAAGTTCGGAGTTAATTCTCATACGTCTCCCCTTCTTCCTCAATGGGAAGGATTTCCACTAGAAAATTTGATTTATATAACTCCTTGTACAAACCCGATACGACAGTCAGCAGCTGCAAGAACTCTTAGCACTCAACCAAGAACCCAGACACACGATCCGGTTCGAAATACAATGAACACAACTCTAAGATGTTTGTGCAAATCAAGCACTCTACACTCTCTGTCTATGATTTTACAGTGATAACTTTACACTACAGAGTATGTACAATTGTTTCGTGACACAATGAATTGATGAAATAATCTGTGAGTGCGTGTCACTAGCTATGAGCTGGTTTGACAGATGAACTCTGTTCTCGTTCACTGTTTTATTCAAAAGTTTGTTCGCCGTGTTGGCATTGGTTAAGTTCAACTGATCTGCTCTTCCAATTTATACCCTTTGGATACAATGGTAATAAATGTTACCACTAGACACGTCGAATGTATTCAAATTGAAATATCTGCGGCGTCTTAAATGCTTGTACTATGTACGTAAATATCCATTAAATGCATTTCCCTTTTAGCATACTCCGTCGACTTCTGTTCAAACCAAATCTCTGTAAATCAGGAATTAGCTCAAAGTAGTTCTAATGACTACAAATTGATACATAGAGGTCAAACGCATCACATCAATCTGTACTAACCTCGAAACATACTGAAGTTCATTTTGCTAAGTTATCCTTACTTAGCTGGTTTCCCAATCTGGTTTTTGTACGTTGAACTGCTTTTCTAGTCTGGTTCTTATGTTGATCAGATCCAATATGATCTGAACTGGTCTGCTCTTGTCTTTGTTCTGTACTGATCCATATAAAAATCTTTGTAAACTTTCCTTTGTAACCAGATAACGTATGTAGAACAAACCAGCTTGATTGCCAGCGTAATTAAATACTTTGAGCTGGTTTGTCCTTTAACCAGTTTAGCTCTTTTCTGATCTGGTTTCTATATTCATCGTTGTAAGCTTCATCCAGATCATTGTCAAATTTTCCTTGAGCTTATTAATCTCTATTTGTCTTCACCAAAACTTATGAAATTAATTTTAACAATCTTGTGCTATCTAATTGTTGTTTTATGATTGCTCTCCGTACTGGGGTTTGATCCCTTTTCGAGGCTGTTTGGTTGTTTTGTTGTCATTCAGGTTACCCAGGCATGTCATCTTGTACGTCAGCTAGTGGAGCCACGAGTGGTTGTTCGAGTGTCCCATATATATATATATATATATACATATTTCATCGAGTCGATTCCCGTGGAATGCTCCATGTAGTTGTTATTGTTTAGATTCTATGTTTACTATGGGTATACTTTTTTATATTGGAGAACTGTGTGATTTTATGTGCTGGTTTTGTATAAACCCTCTATTTTGAGTATCTGGGTATATTTTAAGTTGAGATTTTCGTTCAGGCCAAAAAAAAAATTTAACCACTTGTAAGCTTCCGTTTTTTATTGTTAATTACGTACTTATTCTTTGATTAAGAGAATTAGGCTTGAAATTTTGGTATCAGAGCTTACACTGGGATAAGCTCAATTTCTTTGCTAGTTCACTCAAGTCTAGGCACAGCATTGTTTTGTTGCATGTGCTTTACTACGTGCTTTACCTGCTTCTTTTATCTCATCGCCTTAGTATCACGTAGATATCGCCTAGGAGGAGAGGTACAGCGGGGAGACAAGTCTCGAAGGAGTCTGGGGCTCAGAACCAATAGGTGACGTAGTTCAACCGAGTGTTCCCTTGCGTGGGCGAGCTAGGCAGGTAAAGGTCGATCTGTTGGCGTCCCATGTGGATGAGATGGAACCGGTTCTAGCGAGATTCCAGAGGATGAACCCTCGGAAGTTCTTGGGTGATGAGGGAGGTGTCGTTGCCACCTTTGGAATTTTTCTCGGCCATCTTGGTGTGGAGATTCCATTCGTGAAACTTTTGCTGGTTTTCTAGTGCAAACCAGCAAAGGAATTGGGATCCGATCGTAGATCGGATTAGATAATTGGATTTGTTCAATCGTTCAAGGGCTATATCCCTTTACGGAATAGTCGAAGCCGGGCGCCAAGTCGCCAAAGGTAAATATTTCTAAACATCCTATGCATGTTTAATGTTTTGATTTATCAAGTATGACGTCCCCGACCGCCGCGACCAATTCGTGGTGGAAACAAAATTTTTAAATCTTCCTGTGCCTATCGGGGCGTGATCCGGACCCGTCGTTGCGCCAACAATAAATCAGCTGAGAACAGTTCAGTTCAAATATAAGCAGAACAGAAACATATCAGAGCAGTAAATTCAGAGCATAACAGATAAGATCAGTTCAGAGAAGCTGTAACGCTAGGAAATCCATTAATCCACAATGATAGGTTTAAATTTTTGAAGGGTTTAATTGCTATTTTAGTACCCTTTTTCAGTTTCAATTCAACGATTCATTTTTCGTCCAAGCTGAGTTTTCAAATTAGACAGGAATCCTGTTCACAGGATTTAGCCGGTTCGAACCCTATCAAGCATGGTCCAAGGTATTTTAAATCAGTCGGTGAAAATATTTTTAAAGACAAAATGAGCTCATGCTTTTAATTTGCTTATTAATACACGTGCCAAGTACCTTCACCCTCATATCAAACTTCTTCCAACAATTTTCATTTTTAAAGCGGTGGGTATTGTGGGAAAAAAGCTCTCTGCCGACCAGATCTTCAAAACTTTTTTAAACTGATTTTTTGATCGTGCTTGTAAGTGGTTCAACGCGGAAGATTTTTGTTAGCTGTGTTCAGCAGTTGAGACAAGTAAACTTTGTTTCTTGCTGCATTTTCAAAAGCATATATTGACTTTCTTCTTGCATGTTTGCATGAGTTTTAAAGGTTTGAAAAACGTTTTTGAAGTTTTTTAAACGCAGAGTTAAGTTCATGAAGATTTCTTTATAAAGTATTGGTTTGCTAAAGTTTTGATTCAGAAAAGTTGTTAAAAGTTTTGATTCAGAAAAGTTGTTAGAAATTTTTTTTACGATGTTCTATCTAGTTTCTTCTTGAAAATTCTGGGATGTTCTGTAAGTACCTTACACGTAGCTTACGTATTTTTGTTTCAGTAGCTTACAAGCACCTTACGTGTTCTTGTTTCTGGAATTTTTCTTAGATATTTTTGATTTATTCAGACTAAGGAAATCTTCTAAGATGTTAGTTATTATTGAGATAAGTTCGCAATCTGCTTATTTTTCCCGAGCTGATTTTTGAGTCGCGATCTGATTTCATTGTCCAGTCCGCTTGCGAACTGATTTCATTGACCAGTCCGCTTGCAATCTGATTGTCCGATCTGAGTTGAATTTATTTGACCAAATAGCCCAAAGCTGATTTTCTGTTCTGAGCTAGTACTCTCGCGTGCTGATCATACTCCGAGCTGATTCAGCTTAGGTCCATTCTGGAGTGTTACAGTAATCCTAAGTTTAATTACTCTTTTCTTTAGCTTTGATTTGAAGGTATAACTTCGATCTATTCGCAATTATACCCATTTCAAGAGATAGTTCATCATTTTAGAGCTCTGCTGTTCGTTATTCGTCTCTATAGCCTGAGCTGATTTCTGTGTTCTTCTTCTATTAAACTCCGATGAACTCCCAATAGTCTTCGAACATCAAAAGAGATTTTAAAATAGCAAACCATATTTGAAAGCGATTTGTTTCAGGTCAGAGAAAAGCAGATTTACAGAATGTTTAAATAAAGATTTACATAAAGTTTAAAGGATGTTTATTTCAAAAGTTTTGTGATTTGTGATGAATATCAGATGGTCAACAGAGGATGTGTGGTAACCGATCGACAGATCGGAGTACCCTGCCAACAGAGGGTGTGTGTAAACTGATTTTTTTGATCGTGCTTGTAAGTGGTTCAACGCGGAAGATTTTTGTTAGCTGTGTTCAGCAGTTGAGACAAGTAAACTTTGTTTCTTGCTGCATTTTCAAAAGCATATATTGACTTTCTTCTTGCATGTTTGCATGAGTTTTAAAGGTTTGAAAATCGTTTTTGAAGTTTTTCAAACGCAGAGTTAAGTTCATGAAGATTTCTTAATAAAGTATTGGTTTGCTAAAGTTTTGATTCAGAAAAGTTGTTAGAAATTTTTTTTACGATGTTCGATCTAGTTTCTTCTTGAAAATTCTGGGATGTTCTGTAAGTACCTTACACGTAGCTTACGTATTTTTGTTTCAGTAGCTTACAAGCACCTTACGTGTTCTTGTTTCTGGAATTTTTCTTAGATATTTTTTATTTATTCAGACTAAGGAAATCTTCTAAGATGTTAGTTATTATTGAGATAAGTTCGCAATCTGCTTATTTTTCCCGAGCTGATTTTTGAGTCGCGATCTGATTTCATTGTCCTGTCCGCTTGCGATCTGATTTCATTGACCAGTCCGCTTGCAATCTGATTGTCCGATCTGAGTTGAATTTATTTGACCAAATAGCCCAAAGCTGATTTTCTGTTCTGAGCTAGTACTCTCGCGTGCTGATCATACTCCGAGCTGATTCAGCTTAGGTCCATTCTGGAGTGTTACAGTAATCCTAAGTTTAATTACTCTTTTCTTTAGCTTTGATTTGAAGGTATAACTTCAATCTATTCGCAATTATACCCATTTCAAGAGATAGTTCATCATTTTAGAGCTCTGCTGTTCGTTATTCGTCTCTATAGCCTGAGCTGATTTCTGTGTTCTTCTTCTATTAAACTCCGATGAACTCCCAATAGTCTTCGAACATCAAAAGAGATTTTAAAATAGCAAACCATATTTGAAAGCGATTTGTTTCAGGTCAGAGAAAAGCAGATTTACAGAATGTTTAAATAAAGATTTACATAAAGTTTAAAGGATGTTTATTTCAAAAGTTTTGTGATTTGTGATGAATATCAGATGGTCAATAGAGGATGTGTGGTAACCGATCGACAGATCGGAGTACCCTGCCAACAGAGGGTGTGTGGTAACCGGGTCGACGGATCGGAGTCTCCTGCCAACAGAGTCGGTCAACGGACCGGAGTCTCCTGCCAACAAAGTCAAAGATTAGGGCGTGTGGACAACGCCAAAGTGTCATTGGGTCCCGCTCCACCTAGAACCAGTTAAACTTGATCAAGTGAATAGAGGACCTAAAGAAAAGCTTTCGTTCACACTTCACCATAGAAAATGAGGAATACTATGGGTTGTTATATAACCGAGTATTCAAGAAAGATAAAGTTACTTCCTTTATTAAACTTTACAGATTAAAGTTTACAGCTTACAGTTTAAACGTTTTAAAAAGTTTATGCTTTCGTAGTTTACCAGTTTCGCAGTTTCTCAGTTTACCAGTATACAGTATTCAGTATTCAAATTACGAGTTGTTCAGCTTTCAAGCTCTATCAGTTTACGAGCTTTCAGTTACAGTAAAAGATATTGTTATGCCTATATTGTCTGCCTTCATTATATCCAGATTTTCTTGCTGAGCCTCTAGGCTCACTAGTTTTCCTAAGTGCAGGTGATCAAGTTTAAAGGTTGCTGGTTGGTGCGAGCTGGATCAGATCGGGAGTGTTTATCGTGGAACCTGTGTTTTCGCGCTAGCCATATTTCATAGTTTTTGTTCAGCTCAATTTGAGTAAATTCATTTCATACTGAATTTGTATCGGTTATGTCATATACAGTTCTCTGTAAACTGAACGAATTATTTTGCTAGGTTTAATCCATTTTCCGCATATCCTAAAAGCCTTGAGTTCTTTTCTTTCTAGTCGTGATCTGAATTTTCCCTTTCAGTTCGTACAAAACTTATATAAGATATTTCATATGAAGTCTCTGCAATCCGAGCGCAATCAATTTGTAATTTTTTGTTTGAATTCCGCACAATTTATAAGTTCTGAGCTGTTGCTAAGTTCGAAATACGATTTTTCTAAAAATCACGTTTTAGCCCAGAAGCATTTGGTTAGTTGTCTTTCGACCAAGGCAAATTTTGAGTACCATTCAATTTGAACCTCAAACTGATTATATTTGCTATTGAAAAACGTGGTCGTTACAGAAGCAATTCAGATAATATCAGCTAATAGCATAATAGAACAGTGTAGAAAAATTCAGATCAGTTGACAAGTGCAGTTCATATCAGAACAGTTCAGAGTAGATAAGATAGACTGAAAACAGTTCAGATAAGCAATGTAGTTCATAACAAAATCAGTTGAGAAGAGCAGTTGTATAGAATAGTTCAGAACAGAGCAGAACAAAGCAAGAACATCGTAGAGCAAAGAACAGTTAAGAACAGAGCGGTTCAGATCAGTTGACAAGTGCAGTTCATATCAGAACAGTTCAGAGTAGATAAGATAGACTGAAAACAGTTCAGATAAGCAATGTAGTTCATAACAAAATCAGTTGAGAAGAGCAGTTGTATAGAATAGTTCAGAACAGAGCAGAACAAAGCAAGAACATCGTAGAGCAAAGAACAGTTAAGAACAGAGCTAGTTTGAACATCGAAGAATAGAAGTGCTTCAAGCTGATTTGCTCCGATACGTCAACATCAGACAAAATAGTCTCACCTAACCTAATCCGATGAAAGGACGGCAAGGACACAAAGTTAGAAACTTTTGCAAAAACTTTTCAAAGGCTATAATCTTGTGTCCAACGTTAATATCAGAAAAGAGCCTATAAATATAAGCTGAACTTATGAAGAGTGGAAGTCTTGGGTGAGAGACTCACAGAGCTGTGTATGTCAACAGAGTGTTGGTTCAGACGAGAGTAGAATATCAAGTTGTACACCACCAGCAGAAGTCGTCGAGCAGTCCCAAAGATCACGAATAAGACGACAGTGTGTGAGGTTACATTCCAGTGATTACACTGAAATAGATTAATCCACACACATACATTTACTCACAATATATGAGAGATGAGCGTATGAGATTAGCTAAGTGAATATGAACAAAATCAATGCAAATGTAGTCTTTCGCACATAGACGTTAAACAATGCACATAATGCTAAGTCTAGGAGTCTCAGTTTGGAGTGGGTAAGTTTCATCTGAGGTGGGTTTGTACAAGTCGTTGTATAAAATTAAAGTCTCCTAGTGAAGCCTTTCCGTTTGAATGAAGGGGAGACGTAGAAGGTGCCACCTTCGAACTTGCAGAAACAAACATCTCGCGTACTGTTTTACTGCTTTCTGCATTCAATTTTTGTACATTGTTTTAAGGTCATTTTTTAAGGGACCCGATGTATTCTCGGTGCTCAAAACCTTTCAAGAACATGAGCTATTATAGCTCCAAACTGATTTCAGATCACGACCGATAGTGCATGTTGTTTCGTTTAAAACTGTTTTTAAAATGCACACTGTCCTACTCCGTGTTCTCCCCCTGGCACGACGTGTCTGATCCAGATTGCGCGACTTTGTTTGTGCTGTTTCGCTAGAATGCAGTGTGTGACGATCTGGTTCACGGTCCTTAAAATTTTCTATCACATTTAAATGTGTGAAATGATTTAAAATTTTATTTCTAGTAATCATATTACTTTAGGTGTTTTCCAACATTTTTGAATTTCAGCCAACTATCCGTTGTTAGGTCGTGAAAAGGAGATTGAGAACGATTAAGTTAAATCGATAAAATAAATTTCTAAAGATATTAGAAAATCATAAATAATTTTTTTAAAAAAATATTTTTAATATTTTCGTGGGGTATGATAAATTAATTTTCTCATAGATTTTTCGGTTAGTATTAATACATGAGTAGAACTCTAAATGACCCTTAACTTATATATGGATTATCTTTATTTTATTTATTACAATAAAAAAGATGTTTTTAAATATGAGATCTAAAAAACATATCTCTCCATGGCCCGATACTAAGCACGCTATGATTCAATGCTTTAGTTTTCCCGGATGAGTTGACGACCCTTTTTCCATTCTAGTTATTGACAAAGGAACGAAATTACTCTTCAGTTTCAAACATATTTTAAAATTTTAGCTTATCTGATTTTATTATCTAGTAATCCAATTGGTGAACTCAAAGTTGGGTTTAACAAAAAGATCACCACACGTTACAGTTGATCAGGTTTTGGAAACACTTTTACATACTGCTCCACATTCAACACATCGACTCAATTCATGCACAGAATACTGTTATTATTTAATCATCATAATTTAGTTACGAAATGGTATTATAGATATGGATGCATTCAAAATAATAAAATTGTTATTTTTCAATGTGAAAATTGCTTCCTTGCACATGAGCAAGAAACATGGGGAGAAGTGGAGGACCAAGATCAAATCATTTTTGGGCTCTTGAATCTACAAATAACTTTTTTGTGATGTCGACTGAGACGCAAGTTGAACCCAAGCAAACTCCTTTTTATAAGCCTCATTTCCACGGCACGAGGCATCACAGGTGTACACAACAATAGTTGCCCAATCGAGTGAATCCTACACTCTCTTTCACATGGAAATAATAGAGCAGCTGTGGTAAAACCTGAAACCATCGACGACGAAGAACATAAGCAAAAGATTCCAGAGCGGGTGAAGGTGTCGAGAATATTGATCAATTGAGTTCCGATAAGTTTAAGAATATGAATGCTGGAACAATAGATTCGAATCTTTGACACGAGAAGAAATTTGACTTAGTTTAAAAGAAATTTGACTTAGATTTGAGGGATATGTTTGAGCCAATCGTTTTTTATCAATATTAGAAAAATAAATTTATAATTCATAGGGACAAAACCTGAAATTCAAAACCCCGAGTGCCACCACAGTAGTTACACTTGGGAATGTCTGGTTTTAATGGCCGACCACTAGAAACAGGCCACAACGGTTTTGCTTTAGCATCACTAGAATACCTGTTTATCGAAGAAAAGTATAGTAAAGTTGAGAGGAGGATGTAGAACTTCACAATCTTAGAAGTTCCCATTAGGAAATCTTCTTAGAAGACGAGAATAACAACAAAAGACAAAGGGAAAAAATTCCTTAGTTAAAACTGAATATGATCACCTCAAGATCTGGTCCGGAGCCAGAGATATTCTCTCCTGGAAAAATGCCCAGCTCCTTTTGTCATCATCTCCCTGTCATAAAGGAAAAAATAGATATGCATCACAGTTCAACAAATTATCAAAACCAATTAAAGAAGAAGCTTGCCTTGAGATCTTTCAGCAGCTTCGTGTAAGATCCCTCGACACAAGTTCTAGGAATTAATGATCTAGCAGTATCATTATCGGTAGACATCTCTTTATCAAGTTCACACTCATCCTCATTTGTGATCTCATACTCTGGCCAAAGAGAGTTGCTGGCAACTACTGGAAATTAAAGTACCCATCAACTCATGTTCAGAAAACTGTTTCTTGCCTTTAACGAGCACTAAATTATCTTGAAGCTCGAAGTGTGATTCCACAATGTAGGACATTAATGCACGCCAAAAAGACGGGAAATAAAGCCCTCATAATACTTGAGAGGCAGCACTCATATGCAATACCGAATATATCAATGTTACAAAGAAATCAACCATGTACAAAAAAGGCCACAGGAAGATTTATTCATGTCATGTCAGCAATTCAGTACCACATTCGATAACCACTATAATTTAGATGGTGAAGAAGTACTATTTCCTCATCAGGACAAAAGTTATATTTCTGATAACTGTTACCTAGTTCCGTTGATTTTGTAGATGTCTCCAACTGCCGACAGCTAACCTTATGGCTTAGGCCACTTGATCGCCAGTGAGCTACCTGCAAATAGTCATCGACTCTTATGACTCCTCCATTTGATAGCCTACAAGCTTAAAATCATACATCTCATGGTAGAGGAGCTAAACCCCACCGAATACCTGGTGTTTCCCAGAACAATAATGAACTCTTCTACAGCTACTACAAATTTTATCTCCTTTCCATGTACCACACCAATTGCAGAGTGTTGCTGGAACAAATCACCGGAAGAGAACATAAAAAAAGAAGCTAATCAATTATCCACGAAACACCAGCAAGATGTCAAAAAACATATAAAATGAAGCAAATGTATAATCCTAGTGCATCTTATTCATAAGAACTACTACATGGAAAAGTGCATTTAAGTCTTAGTTCCTATTTCTTTCTTATTATCCAGCATCATGTCATAAAACAGATAAAATGAGGCAAATGTATAATCCTAGTCCATCCTCGTTCATAAGTATTTACATGGAACTGTGCATTTTAAGTCCTACTTCATATTCTTTCATATTATTCTTTCATGTAAGCCAGTATTACCAAAGTGCACCTATCGTCAGAAGTTGTAGAGGTTTAAACCACAACATATCGATACCGAGGTATAAATTAAGATATACATGAAAAAAAAGACAAGTTACCTCCAGCTGTCAAAGGCTGTTCAGTTCCATCTTCATTAGGTGCTTCACTGGAGTAAAAGGGGTTCTCACGTGGCAATTGACAGCGAAAAACCTTCACACTTTAGAAAACATGTTGGCATCAAGAACACAAAACATGAAACTCTATCAGATCAGCAAGAAAAAATAAAAACTGAGATTGACACTCCACTACCTTCTCAAGAGCTTCTCTGGATGCCGTTTCCATTGCTCATGCTGGTCAAGTAGGAGGCAAGCCATTGATGGACACATAAATACAAACAGTGAGCGGTGAAATGTCAACTCCTCTGGTAATGGAGCATAAATCTACAAAAGGCAGGCAACATGTATCAAGCAAAATACAGTGAATTTTCCATGCTTTGAGAAAAGCAAATGGAAATCTGCCAAAAAAATTAGAAATTGCAGTTTTAACATACCTGGAGCAGGAACTGCAAAGGGTCACCGCAGAAATCACAAAGATTTGATTTTCCCAAAGGTAAATTAACTGGATCCAACCAAGCCTGCCCCAACAAATCAAATAATTATCCGCTGTTAGGAACAGATTTCCTTAAAGACAATCACTTGTCCTGCATTGGTCAATAACAATAGACAACACTAATGGTTATTTAAAACTAAACCGATAAATCTTAGGAAGCATATTGATAACAAAAATGAATTACCGGAGAACCACCGGCTTTACTGGGGAAATACTGGCGGAGCAATGACCATTTATTTTTTGTTTTGTCCACAAACCCTAAGGTCCATGGTATCTGTTCCTCTTCTTCATCGGTGATGTCATCTTCTGTATCATTATTTTGAATTTCATCCTCCTCTTCATCAAAGGGAGATACAAGGAGACTATTGAGGTTATGAGAAAAGGAGAAGGAATGAACTTATTATTTTTATTCATCAACTTTACAACTTATATAGAGTACAACAAGAAATCTAGAGAATCTAACTTCCCTAATTAAAGAGATTACACAAATCTAACCTTCCTATCTTAAAAGATTATACAAAGATTACACTAACTAATCAACCTTTATGTTTCCTAATTTAGAAGATTGTT
>KV006896.1:51442-86309 GCA_001598015.1 Dorcoceras hygrometricum
TTTGTTATGATACTCTTTTCAAATATTGGTTTTAATGTGTTCATTTTCAGTACTTTTACTCAGACTGATGTTTAAACAGTATGGATGGTTTAACGTTTTAAAATATTTATTTTATCTATGTCTTAAAGTGACGGGTTAGAAAATGTTTAAAGGGAATGAGCCATCCTTTCTAAGTTTATTTATTCCGCAAATGATTTAAAAAAAAATCTAGAGTCTGGTTCGTTTCATGCAATCACAAACCAAGAAAATTTGGTACCCTTTGATTTATTTGTGTCCAGGTTTGATTAGACCTTTCGGGACCACACTTGGATAATCTTAACCGTTTTACCAGTATGTGGATCAAACTATGTGTGTGGTCCGTGTGTGTTCGTATGTGCCATTCGATCTAGGCTTAAGATATCTAGGTCTGTACTGTCTGTCCTTCCTAGAAGCGTGAAAATACTGGCTTGGCTTTCTACCACAGATTTGGGTTTACCCCTCATCTAAATTTCTTCTTTAGCCAGCTTTCCGAGACTTCTCAGGAGCAGTATACCCCAACCTGCAAAATCTTCCTTTCCAGATTTGAGGTTTAGCTACTATCTTTTCTTCAACAGATTGTGCCTCTACTGGCTGTGCCATGCTGGATTTTACAAAATTCATTGTTTTAAGTTTTGTTCTAGCAGCTGTGGGGTATAATTGGTTTATGTTGTACTGCTTTCATCGCTATTATACCCTAATCTGGTTGCTTCTTTGCATCCGGATTTGGCTTCCTGCAATCAGCAATGTAGTGACCAGGCCTGCCACTATTATAACATTGTCGTCAGAAGGAGTATTTAGATTCTTTATAGAAGAATCATCGCTATTATACCCTAATCTGGTTGCTTCTTTGCATCCGGATTTGCCTTCCGCAAATCAGCAAGGCAGGACCCCGCCCTGCCACTATTATAACATTTTCGTCAGATGGAGTATTTAGATTCTTTATAGAAGAATCAAAAGAGTTGGATTTAGAATTATGCTTTCGCATAAATTTCCCGAATTTCTTAATGAACAAGGACATGGATCCTTGCTCAGCTCCTCTAGTAATCTGCCCCTTGTAGAGGTGCTTTGTTCTGGTATTGTTGCTGCAAGAGCTCTGGTTGGTTGTGAAGTTGAGGGTTCAGATTTCACTCTCGTCTCCAACTCAAATTCATAAGCCTTCAAGTTAGCAACAAATCGTGAAGCTCCAGCTTGTTCAAGTCTTTGGACTCCCTCATTGCCATTGTTTTCACGTCCCACTCCTTGGGCAATGCTTGCATCACTTTCAGGGCCAACTATTTGTTGTTGTATTGATTCCCCAATCTGGTAAGCTTAATCACCAATGAGTTGAACCGTTCATCAAATTCTGCCATGGTCTCATCGGGCTTCATTTTGATTAGTCCAAACTTTTGTAGAGCCACGATCAGCTTTTTCTCTTTGGTTTCCTCATTACCCTCACAAATCTGGGTCAGCTTGTCCCAGATTTCCTTTGCGGTTGTGCAAGTCTGGATTTTGCTAAATATATTATTGTCTAGCGTCTTGTACAGGATGTACTTAGCGACATTATCCATATTTGCTTTCTTCTTATCTTCGGACGTCCATTCCATTCTTGGATTTTCAGTCCATTGAGGCGCACCATCTGATGTAGCTATTGCTGTGTTTGGCCTCATATCTTTATTGGTCCATCTGTGATGAAAAACCACATGTCATCGTCCTGGGCTGCCAGGTGAGCTTGCATACGTATCTTACATACGTCATACTCCTCCTTGGAAAACATAGGAATCTTGTTGTGAGAAATCGACATATTTAATGAATATAAATAAACAAACTGTTCAAACACTGAGAATAGTCAAGCTCTTATACCACTTTTAGGATCGAAAAACAAGCTAGGGAGTTCAGGGGGGTGAATGAACTCTTTTGCTAATTTTGTTTTCAAAATTTATTTCAAAAGATTTTACAGCTCGATGCAAACCTCTAAGCCGAGTTACCAGCTTGGAGGGTTCTCAGTGATTGTTGTTGTCTTGTGTAATAAAATTGATTTTATGCGGAAAGAACACAATTCAACAGTGAACAGTTAAATGCGTAGAGTAAAAGATAAAATTCAAGAGTTTGTTTCTGGAAGTTCGGAGTTAATTCTCATACGTCTCCCCTTCTTCCTCAATGGGAAGGATATCCCCTAGAAGATTTGATTTATACAACTCCTTGTACAACCCCGATCCGATAGCCAGCAGCTGCAAGAACTCATAGCACTCAACCAAGAACTCAGACACGTGATCTGGCTCAAAATACAATGAACACGGCTCTAAGCTAGTTGTGCAAATCTAACACTCAACACTCTTTATTGATGATTTATAGTGATGGCTCAAACACTACAGAGTGTGTGTACAAATGTTTATGTGACACAAAGAATCTAATAAGCAATTTGTGAGTGTGCGTCACTAGCTGTGAGCTGGTTCGACAAATGAAATTTGTTTATCTCTTGTAAGTTTGCCAGTTTGTAAGTCGTTGTTTTGTGACTGGTAACATCTTCACAGTTGATATGCTCTTATATTTATATATTTTGGATACATCGGTAATAAATGTTACTAGTAGACACGTCGAATGTATTCAAATTGAAATTTCTGCGACGTCTTAAATTCTTGTACTATATATGTACATCTTCATTAAATGCATTTCCCTTTTTAGCATACTCTGTGTCGTCTTCAGTTCACACCAAATCTCTGTATATTTGGAAATAGCTCAATGTGGTTCCAACGACTAAAAATAAATGTAGAGAGGTCAAACGCATCACATAAATCCGTACGAAACCTTGAAACATTCTGAAATTCATTTAGCTAAGTTATCCTTACTTAGCTGGTTTCACGATCTGGTTTCTGTACGTTGAACTTATTTTCTGGTTTGGTTCTTATGTTGATCATATCCAAACTGATCTTAACTTATGTGCTCTTGTATTTTTTCTGTACAAATCCAGATAACAGTCTTTGATCACTTATATCTGTAATCTGATAGCATCTGTATAACAACCTTGCTCCGAGCTGGTTTATTCAAACTGGTCTTCCAGCTGGTCTGTTATACTATTTTACGCTCCGAGCTATTCTCTCAACTATTCCAAAGCCAACCGTTCTATGCTATTCTAAACTAATAAGATCCGTTTCTGTTCTGAATAGACACCTGATCTGTTCATTTGAACTGATTTATCTTTAACCAGCTTGACTGAATTACCTTAGCTGGTTTGTCCTTTGACCAGCGTAACTGAATACACCGAGCTGATTTGTTCTTAACCAGCCTAGCTCTGATCTGATCTGGTTTCTATATGCAATGATTTAAGCCCCGTCCAGATCTTGTACCTCTGAGTGATTAATATCTTTTATTTTTCTTCACCAAAACTTATGAAATTAACTCCAACACTCGAGTCAGAAGTTATTTTTCCTTCTCGCCTAAACTGTTTTTATTTTCTTCTCAAGCCCTAAATTGTTTCCCTTTTTGAGCCGCAAACTGATTGAACCCGTAAACTACCATCCCATGTAAACTCTACTGAACCCGTAAGCTGTTTACTGTTCTGAACACCCGTAAGCTGGTCTGACCATCCCAAGCTGATTTGACTTTCCCCAGCTGATTCGACTTTCCCCAAGCTGGTTTGACCACTCGAGCAGGTGTGACCACCCCAAGACAGTTCAAATTTCTCCAAGCAGGTTTGACCACATCAAGCTAGTTGACAATCCTAAGATGTTATACCGTCTCGAGCTGGTTCACTTAGCTAAGCTGGTATACCACCCCGTGCTGGTTTGCTGTACTAAGCTGTTTCACCGCACGAGCTGGTTTACTATCCTAAGATGGTCGACTGTCCTAAGCTGATAGTCCATCTAAGCTGAGATGACTTCCTGTAAACTGTTAGATTTCTGGTAAGCTGTTAGAGTACCCGTAAGATGGGTAGAGAAACCTAAGTTGTTTTGGGTTGCGATCCGATCTATGCACCATAAACTAATCAATCGCTCTGAGATGTTTTCACCATGTGGTCTGTTTTGAAGCCCTGAGCTGATCTGGGTGGACGAGCTGGACTGCATGATCTAAACTGATCTAGTGCTTTGAGTTGTTGCAGTGCACGATCTGGACAAAAGCTCCGATCTATTCAGGGTAAACAAATCTAACACACAAACAAACAAAAAATATTATATATGGTCTGCTTGTTGTTAAGTACAACATTGAACAAATCAAATCTAGATACAAAGTTACATGAATGGAAGATCCTCCTTTATAATTGTCTAACTTGATTGAAGAATTCATTGGAGTGGCTGTTATACAGCATCTTTCCGCTTCAAATTTCTTCTAAAGTTCTCTGGTCCACTTTGCTTGGTTGAATAAAGTTCCTTCTTCTAGTTGCTTCACATGTAGTCCAAGAAAATAGTTTAATTCTCTCATCATGTTCATTTTAAACCTACCATGCAATAACTTCCAAAACTTTTCACAGAGCTTTTGGTTAGTAGAACCAAATATAATATTGTCAACATAAATTGAAAAGGTAGAGCATGATCTTCCTTAAAAATGGTTAGAGTTTTGTCTAATGTTCCAATAACAAAGTCATGTTCAACCAGAAACTTTTTCGGACCACCAAACTCGGGGAGCTTGTTTTAGTTCATATAGAGGCTTATATAGCTTGAAAATATATTCGGTATGTATATGATTTATGAAGCTTGGTGGTTGTTCCACGTATACTTCATCATTCAATTGTCCATTCAAGAATGTGGACTTCACATCTGTAATGCCCAAGAAATTCATAAATCCACATGATAGATCTAAATTTTGAAGGGTTTAATTGCTAATATCTGTACCCTTCTTCATCTTCAATTCAGCGATTCAGTTTTCGTCCAAGCTGAATTTTCAGATTAGAGCAGGAACCCGATTCAAAGAAGTTGGCCGGTCGAATACTAACAAGCACGGTTCAGCCTATTTTAAATTTGGTTCGGTTATGCCTGCTTGTGTATGAAGCGGTGATTTTACAGATATTTTCTGAAATGGAGAGCTCATGCTATTTTTTTTTCCTTTAAATACACGTCTCATCACGTTTCACACCACAATCAAACTCTTTCAAAAGAATTTTCATTTTAAAGCGGTGAAAAGCTGTGCCTGTAAGTTATTCAACGCCGGAGGATTTCTGTTAGCTGTGTTCAGCAGTTGAGGCAAGTAAACTCTGTTTCTTGCTGCACTTTGGAAATCACATATTGATTTCCTTCTTGGATGCTTGGATGAGTTTCAAAGGTTTGATAAATGTTTTTGAGGTTTTCCAAATGCAGATTTGAGTTAAAGATGATTTCTTGATAAAGTATTGGTTTGCTAAAGTTTTGATTCAGAAAAGTTGTTAAAAGTTTTGATTCAGAAAAGTTGTTAGAAATTTTTTTTACGATGTTCGATCTAGTTTCTTCTTGAAAATTCTGGGATGTTCTGTAAGTACCTTACACGTAGCTTACGTATTTTTGTTTCAGTAGCTTACAAGCACCTTACGTGTTCTTGTTTCTGGAATTTTTCTTAGATATTTTTTATTTATTCAGACTAAGGAAATCTTCTAAGATGTTAGTTATTATTGAGATAAGTTCGCAATCTGCTTATTTTTCCCGAGCTGATTTTTGAGTCGCGATCTGATTTCATTGTCCTGTCCGCTTGCGATCTGATTTCATTGACCAGTCCGCTTGCAATCTGATTGTCCGATCTGAGTTGAATTTATTTGACCAAATAGCCCAAAGCTGATTTTCTGTTCTGAGCTAGTACTCTCGCGTGCTGATCATACTCCGAGCTGATTCAGCTTAGGTCCATTCTGGAGTGTTACAGTAATCCTAAGTTTAATTACTCTTTTCTTTAGCTTTGATTTGAAGGTATAACTTCAATCTATTCGCAATTATACCCATTTCAAGAGATAGTTCATCATTTTAGAGCTCTGCTGTTCGTTATTCGTCTCTATAGCCTGAGCTGATTTCTGTGTTCTTCTTCTATTAAACTCCGATGAACTCCCAATAGTCTTCGAACATCAAAAGAGATTTTAAAATAGCAAACCATATTTGAAAGCGATTTGTTTCAGGTCAGAGAAAAGCAGATTTACAGAATGTTTAAATAAAGATTTACATAAAGTTTAAAGGATGTTTATTTCAAAAGTTTTGTGATTTGTGATGAATATCAGATGGTCAATAGAGGATGTGTGGTAACCGATCGACAGATCGGAGTACCCTGCCAACAGAGGGTGTGTGGTAACCGGGTCGACGGATCGGAGTCTCCTGCCAACAGAGTCGGTCAACGGACCGGAGTGCCCTGCCAACAAAGTCAAAGATTAGGGCGTGTGGACAACGCCAAAGTGTCATTGGGTCCCGCTCCACCTAGAACCAGTTAAACTTGATCAAGTGAATAGAGGACCTAAAGAAAAGCTTTCGTTCACACTTCACCATAGAAAATGAGGAATACTGTGGGTTGTTATATAACCGAGTATTCAAGAAAGATAAAGTTACTTCCTTTATTAAACTTTACAGATTAAAGTTTACAGCTTACAGTTTAAACGTTTTAAAAAGTTTATGCTTTCGTAGTTTACCAGTTTCGCAGTTTCTCAGTTTACCAGTATACAGTATTCAGTATTCAAATTACGAGTTGTTCAGCTTTCAAGCTCTATCAGTTTACGAGCTTTCAGTTACAGTAAAAGATATTGTTATGCCTATATTGTCTGCCTTCATTATATCCAGATTTTCTTGCTGAGCCTCTAGGCTCACTAGTTTTCCTAAGTGCAGGTGATCAAGTTTAAAGGTTGCTGGTTGGTGCGAGCTGGATCAGATCGGGAGTGTTTATCGTGGAAACTGTGTTTTCGCGCTAGCCATATTTCATAGTTTTTGTTCAGCTCAATTTGAGTAAATTCATTTCATACTGAATTTGTATCGGTTATGTCATATACAGTTCTCTGTAAACTGAACGAATTATTTTGCTAGGTTTAATCCATTTTCCGCCTATCCTAAAAGCCTTGAGTTCTTTTCTTTCTAGTCGTGATCTGAATTTTCCCTTTCAGTTCGTACAAAACTTATATAAGATATTTCATATGAAATCTCTGCAATCCGAGCGCAATCAATTTGTAATTTTTTGTTTGAATTCCGCACAATTTATAAGTTCTGAGCTGTTGCTAAGTTCGAAATATGATTTTTCTAAAAATCACGTTTTAGCCCAGAAGCATTTGGTTAGTTGTCTTTCGACCAAGGCAAATTTTGAGTACCATTCAATTTGAACCTCAAACTGATTATATTTGCTATTGAAAAACGTGGTCGTTACAGAAGCAATTCAGATAATATCAGCTAATAGCATAATAGAACAGTGTAGAAAAATTCAGATCAGTTGACAAGTGCATTCATATCAGAACAGTTCAGAGTAGATAAGATAGACTGAAAACAGTTCAGATAAGCAATGTAGTTCATAACAAAATCAGTTGAGAAGAGCAGTTGTATAGAATAGTTCAGAACAGAGCAGAACAAAGCAAGAACATCGTAGAGCAAAGAACAGTTAAGAACAGAGCGGTTCAGATGAACAAGAGCAGTGTAGTTCTGTGTGCAGATCAGATTGGCTTCGCAACAGATCAGTTCAAATAAGAAGCGAATAGCTTAAAAAGAATAGATCAGAGCAGAGTCCATATTAGCACAGGCTATCAGATCAGAACGGACAAATTAGTTTGAACAGATACTCGAAGAATAGAAGTGCTTCAAGCTGATTTGCTCCGATACGTCAACATCAGTTCAGAGGCAGTACAAAGTTCAAAATAGTCTCACCTAATCTTGTACGATGAAAGGACGGCAAGGACACAAAGTTAGAAACTTTTGCAAAAACTTTTCAAAGGCTATAATCTTGTGTCCAACGTTAATATCAGAAAAGAGCCTATAAATATAAGCTGAACTGATGAAGAGTGGAAGTCTTGGGTGAGAGACTCACATAGCTGTGTATGTCAACAGAGTGTTGGTTCAGACGAGAGTAGAATATCAAGTTGTACACCACCAGCAGAAGTCGTCGAGCAGTCCCAAAGATCACGAATAAGACGACAGTGTGTGAGGTTACATTCCAGTTATTACACTGAAATAGATTAATCCACACACATACATTTACTCACAATATATGAGAGATGAGCGTATGAGATTAGCTAAGTGAATATGAACAAAATCAATGCAAATGTAGTCTTTCGCACAGAGACGTTAAACAATGCACATAATGCTAAGTCTAGGAGTCTCGGTTTGGAGTGGGTAAGTTTCATCTGAGGTGGGTTTGTACAAGTCGTTGTATAAAATTAAAGTCTCCTAGTGAAGCCTTTCCGTTTGAATGAAGGGGAGACGTAGAAGGTGCCACCTTCGAACTTGCAGAAACAAACATCTCGCGTACTGTTTTACTGCTTTCTGCATTCAATTTTTGTACATTGTTTTAAGGTCATTTTTTAAGGGACCCGATGTATTCTCGGTGCTCAAAACCTTTCAAGAACATGTGCTATTATAGCTCCAAACTGATTTCAGATCACGACCGATAGTGCATGTTGTTTCGTTTAAAACTGTTTTTAAAATGTACACTGTCCTACTCCGTGTTCTCCCCCTGGCACGACGTGTCTGATCCAGATTGCGCGACTTTGTTTGTGCTGTTTCGCTAGAATGCAGTGTGTGACGATCTGGTTCACGGTCCTTAAAATTTTCTATCACATTTAAATGTGTGAAATGATTTAAAATTTTATTTCTAGTAATCATATTACTTTAGGTGTTTTCCAACATTTTTGAATTTCAGCCAACTATCCGTTGTTAGGTCGTGAAAAGGAGATTGAGAACGATCAAGTTAAATCGATAAAATAAATTTCTAAAGATATTAGAAAATCATAAATAATTTTTTTAAAAAAATATTTTTAATATTTTCGTGGGGTATGATAAATTAATTTTCTCATAGATTTTTCGGTTAGTATTAATACATGAGTAGAACTCTAAATGACCCTTAACTTATATATGGATTATCTTTATTTTATTTATTACAATAAAAAAGATGTTTTTAAATATGAGATCTAAAAAACATATCTCTCCATGGCCCGATACTAAGTACGCTATGATTCAATGCTTTAGTTTTCCCGGATGAGTTGACGACCCTTTTCCATTCTAGTTATTGACAAAGGAACGAAATTACTCTTCAGTTTCAAACATATTTTAAAATTTTAGCTTATCTGATTTTATTATCTAGTAATCCAATTGGTGAACTCAAAGTTGGGTTTAACAAAAAGATCACCACACGTTACAGTTGATCAGGTTTTGGAAACACTTTTACATACTGCTCCACATTCAACACATCGACTCAATTCATGCACAGAATACTGTTATTATTTAATCATCATAATTTAGTTACGAAATGGTATTATAGATATGGATGCATTCAAAATAATAAAATTGTTATTTTTCAATGTGAAAATTGCTTCCTTGCACATGAGCAAGAAACATGGGGAGAAGTGGAGGACCAAGATCAAATCATTTTTGGGCTCTTGAATCTACAAATAACTTTTTTGTGATGTCGACTGAGACGCAAGTTGAACCCAAGCAAACTCCTTTTTATAAGCCTCATTTCCACGGCACGAGGCATCACAGGTGTACACAACAATAGTTGCCCAATCGAGTGAATCCTCACTCTCTTTCACATGGAAATAATAGAGCAGCTGTGGTAAAACCTGAAACCATCGACGACGAAGAACATAAGCAAAAGATTCCAGAGCGGGTGAAGGTGTCGAGAATATTGATCAATTGAGTTCCGATAAGTTTAAGAATATGAATGCTGGAACAATAGATTCGAATCCTTGACACGAGAAGAAATTTGACTTAGTTTAAAAGAAATTTGACTTAGATTTGAGGGATATGTTTGAGCCAATCGTTTTTTATCAATATTAGAAAAATAAATTTATAATTCATAGGGACAAAACCTGAAATTCAAAACCCCGAGTGCCACCACAGTAGTCACACTTGGGAATGTCTGGTTTTAATGGCCGACCACTAGAAACAGGCCACAACGGTTTTGCTTTAGCATCACTAGAATACCTGTTTATCGAAGAAAAGTATAGTAAAGTTGAGAGGAGGATGTAGAACTTCACAATCTTAGAAGTTCCCATTAGGAAATCTTCTTAGAAGACGAGAATAACAACAAAAGACAAAGGGAAAAAATTCCTTAGTTAAAACTGAATATGATCACCTCAAGATCTGGTCCGGAGCCAGAGATATTCTCTCCTGGAAAAATGCCCAGCTCCTTTTGTCATCATCTCCCTGTCATAAAGGAAAAAATAGATATGCATCACAGTTCAACAAATTATCAAAACCAATTAAAGAAGAAGCTTGCCTTGAGATCTTTCAGCAGCTTCGTGTAAGATCCCTCGACACAAGTTCTAGGAATTAATGATCTAGCAGTATCATTATCGGTAGACATCTCTTTATCAAGTTCACACTCATCCTCATTTGTGATCTCATACTCTGGCCAAAGAGAGTTGCTGGCAACTACTGGAAATTAAAGTACCCATCAACTCATGTTCAGAAAACTGTTTCTTGCCTTTAACGAGCACTAAATTATCTTGAAGCTCGAAGTGTGATTCCACAATGTAGGACATTAATGCACGCCAAAAAGACGGGAAATAAAGCCCTCATAATACTTGAGAGGCAGCACTCATATGCAATACCGAATATATCAATGTTACAAAGAAATCAACCATGTACAAAAAAGGCCACAGGAAGATTTATTCATGTCATGTCAGCAATTCAGTACCACATTCGATAACCACTATAATTTAGATGGTGAAGAAGTACTATTTCCTCATCAGGACAAAAGTTATATTTCTGATAACTGTTACCTAGTTCCGTTGATTTTGTAGATGTCTCCAACTGCCGACAGCTAACCTTATGGCTTAGGCCACTTGATCGCCAGTGAGCTACCTGCAAATAGTCATCGACTCTTATGACTCCTCCATTTGATAGCCTACAAGCTTAAAATCATACATCTCATGGTAGAGGAGCTAAACCCCACCGAATACCTGGTGTTTCCCAGAACAATAATGAACTCTTCTACAGCTACTACAAATTTTATCTCCTTTCCATGTACCACACCAATTGCAGAGTGTTGCTGGAACAAATCACCGGAAGAGAACATAAAAAAAGAAGCTAATCAATTATCCACGAAACACCAGCAAGATGTCAAAAAACATATAAAATGAAGCAAATGTATAATCCTAGTGCATCTTATTCATAAGAACTACTACATGGAAAAGTGCATTTAAGTCTTAGTTCCTATTTCTTTCTTATTATCCAGCATCATGTCATAAAACAGATAAAATGAGGCAAATGTATAATCCTAGTCCATCCTCGTTCATAAGTATTTACATGGAACTGTGCATTTTAAGTCCTACTTCATATTCTTTCATATTATTCTTTCATGTAAGCCAGTATTACCAAAGTGCACCTATCGTCAGAAGTTGTAGAGGTTTAAACCACAACATATCGATACCGAGGTATAAATTAAGATATACATGAAAAAAAAGACAAGTTACCTCCAGCTGTCAAAGGCTGTTCAGTTCCATCTTCATTAGGTGCTTCACTGGAGTAAAAGGGGTTCTCACGTGGCAATTGACAGCGAAAAACCTTCACACTTTAGAAAACATGTTGGCATCAAGAACTCAAAACATGAAACTCTATCAGATCAGCAAGAAAAAATAAAAACTGAGATTGACACTCCACTACCTTCTCAAGAGCTTCTCTGGATGCCGTTTCCATTGCTCATGCTGGTCAAGTAGGAGGCAAGCCATTGATGGACACATAAATACAAACAGTGAGCGGTGAAATGTCAACTCCTCTGGTAATGGAGCATAAATCTACAAAAGGCAGGCAACATGTATCAAGCAAAATACCGTGAATTTTCCATGCTTTGAGAAAAGCAAATGGAAATCTGCCAAAAAAATTAGAAATTGCAGTTTTAACATACCTGGAGCAGGAACTGCAAAGGGTCACCGCAGAAATCACAAAGATTTGATTTTCCCAAAGGTAAATTAACTGGATCCAACCAAGCCTGCCCCAACAAATCAAATAATTATCCGCTGTTAGGAACAGATTTCCTTAAAGACAATCACTTGTCCTGCATTGGTCAATAACAATAGACAACACTAATGGTTATTTAAAACTAAACCGATAAATCTTAGGAAGCATATTGATAACAAAAATGAATTACCGGAGAACCACCGGCTTTACTGGGGAAATACTGGCGGAGCAATGACCATTTATTTTTGTTTTGTCCACAAACCCTAAGGTCCATGGTATCTGTTCCTCTTCTTCATCGGTGATGTCATCTTCTGTATCATTATTTTGAATTTCATCCTCCTCTTCATCAAAGGGAGATACAAGGAGACTATTGAGGTTTTCTCCATTCAACTCGAATTCCATTCTGCGTTATGAGAATATATGATTGCTGTTTCTTCTGCAGCTGCCTAGAAAACCACGAGTGATTTTCCTGTTGATCAACATAAAAGTGAGCTCAAGGAGAAAAAAAATCACAATTCATGTACTCCACATCATAAACATCAACGCAGGATACCAAATCCATCAATATTTCAACAGATTAAATGAAAACAAAAGCTAATTCCAATAGAATAAAAAGTATGAAAGAGCACATAAACAGTGTTCGTTAATTGGGGAGGGCCATGGCAGACAACTGATGATCGGATGTGTTTGGTGGTACCACAATGACGAGTCGAATCAAGCCGAATGGTATAAAAATATGGGTGAGTTCGAGCTCGAAATTAAAGAAGATGATCGAATTTGAAATAAGTCCAAAAATATAACTACTTTTGGCTCGAGCTAGATTTGAAATGAAATTCGAACTTAAGTCCAGTTCATTTTGTTCGAATCTTGATTCAAGCATAATCAGACTATTGCTGGAGATGCTCAGATTCAAAATATCCGAACCTTAATTTAGCTCGAAATGCTCAGAGTCAAATTATTCGAACCTTAATTTGAGCTCTAGATCAATAGCTTGGAATGACTCAAACTATTATAATAAAACATAAGTTTATACTAATTTGGAGATGCCAAAGCAATGTCAGTAGGAAATCCCACCAACTTATATGTCTCCAACATCGAAAGTAAGACAAGATAGGGCCGAAATAAAAAACAATGGCCAATTGTTGTTTTTGTGGCCTTCTCCTTTTACATATTATTTAAGGGATCTCATTTGAATCGAAGCTTGAATAAAGGAATTGCTTCTAAAACTTATGCTACTTTGAGAAAGAAAAAACGTGTAGATTTCTTGATCATAAAGATATTGCAATAATCTACATTGATTTCCGACTTATGGAAATTGTTGAAAAGATGAATACGATTTGAAGAAAGAACTATTATTTCTTGCTTGATACACTAAAGAACAAAGTCTGAATATATACAGAAAACCAAACCTAATTCTAGTGCTAGAATATTATGTTTCCTAAAATACACACTACAAAACGAGGTAACAAATCTAGAATAATAATCTTCTAGAAATAGAAGATAGTATTTCCATTTTTCCACACTCCCCCTCAAGTTGGTGCAAATATATCCACCATGCCCAACTTGCTTGTAAGGTCTTCAAACTTTGGTCGGAAATTCCCCTTTGTAAAGCCATCTGTTGTTCTGAGGGCACATATGGCATGCAAATCGAACCATCCTCCAGCTTTTCCTTGATGAAGTGTCTATCAATCTCAATGTGTTTAGTCCTGTCATGTTGTACAGGATTATTTGCAATGTTGATGGCTGACTTGTTATCGCAAAACAACTTCATAGGAGCTTCAAATTCTAGTTCTTTAAGCACTCTTCGAACCCATAGTAATTCACAAACTCCATTAGCTACAGCTCTTAACTCAGCTTTTGCACTACTTCTAGCCACAACATTTTGCTTCTTACTTCGCCAAGTAACCAAGTTCCCCCATAAGAAAATGCAGTACCCCGAGGGTTGATCTTCTATCAGTGACTGAATCTGCCCAATCAGCATCTGTAAAGCCCTCTATATTCCTCACACTGCACCGTTTAAACAACAGCCCTTTCCCCGGAGTATTCTTCAAATACCCGAGGATCTTGTAAACGGCGTCCAAATGTTCCTCGTAAGGAGAGTCCATGAATTGACTTACCATACTTACTGCGAAAGCAATATCTGGGCGTGTATGGGAAAGATAAATTAATTTTCCCACTAGTCGTTGATATCTCCCCACATCCACTGGTGTCCCTTGAGTTATATCTCCCAGTTTGAGGTTGGGATCGATTGGAGTGTCACTTGGTCTACAACCTATCATTCTTGTGTCTTTAAGGAGGTCCAGTATATACTTCCTTTGTGACACATAGATTCCCTTCTTCGATCTTGCTACTTCCATGCCCAGAAAGTAACGTAGTGGTACTAAGTCTTTGACTTCAAATTCAGAGGATAAGCACTTCTTTAGTCTGTGTATTTCCTCCTCATCGTTCCCTGAAATGATGATGTCGTCCACATACACAATCAGGACTGCCACCTTACCCGTTCCAGACGGTTTGATGAACATTGTGTGGTCCGACTGTCCTTGTGTGTAGCCTTGATTCTTGACAGATTTTGAGAACTTCTCAAACCAAGCTCTAGGGGACTGTTTCAATCCATAGAGAGATTTGTGTAGCCTACAGACATTCCCTCCAAAGTGATTCTCAAATCCTGGAGGAGCATCCATGAACACCTCCTCTTCCAATTCACCATTGAGGAAGGCATTCTTCACATCCAGCTGGTGTAGAGGCCACTCAAGGTTTGCAGCAATTGATAGTAGAATTCTGATAGTGTTCAATTTCGCCACTGGAGCGAATGTCTCCTGATAATCAATCCCATAGGTTTGTGTATACCCTCTGGCCACAAGTCTGGCCTTATACCTCTCCAGGGACCCATCAGAGTTGAGCTTCACGTTGAAAACCCATCTACAACCCACTGTTTTTTTATTTTTCGGCAGTGGCATTACCTCCCAGGTTTTGCTCTTCACCAGCGCCTTTATCTCCTCAAGGACAGCCTCCTTCCAATTGGGAACAGCTAGGGCCTCCTGTATAGACTTAGGAATTTCGACACTGTGTAACTGAGATATGAAGCCAGACTAGGATTTAGTGATATTGTGGCAAGAGATGTGGTTAGACAGGGGATGTTGGGTGCAGGATCTCGTCCCTTTTCTCAGGGCAATGGGAATATCAACAGAAGTGTGTGACTCTGTGTTGTGCAGGAATATATCAGATTCAATACCTGGACTAAGAGTGGCTGGAGCAACAGGCTCGTTTCTTGGTTCTGAATCTTGGTCGTGCGGAGTCACGGGATCTGTCCTCCTTTGAGTATTTCTTCTCACATAGACATGATCAAACCTTTTCCCTGTGCTGTTTTCAGGAATGTTTTCTTGCTCGACAGGTGTAGGTTCATCAGATGTAGGTTCAAGATTAGTGTTGAAATCTACAAGGACTTCGGACCTATTAGGCTGTTGAGGAACAGATTGTAGAAACGAATCCTCAAGGGGAGTCTGTCCCCGAGAGAAGTAGGCTTCAGACTCAAAGAAAGTAGCATCCATAGTAACAAAGAACCGCCTAGTTTGGGGATCAAAACACTTATAGCCCTTCTGTGAAGGAGAATAACCAACAAACACACATTTTATAGCCCGGGGATCCAACTTATCTCGATCACGTTTGTGAACAAAGACAGTACATCCAAAAACACGAGGCTGTAACTCAGATATTAAGTGGGAGGTCGGAAAGCACTCATGAAATAACAGACTAGGTGATTTGAAGTTTAAAATCCTCGAAGGCATTCTATTAATGAGGTAAGTTGCTGTTAGAATGGCTTCTCCCCACAGGTATTTGGGTACGCTAGTGGTGAACATGAGGGATCTAGCCACTTCGAGAAGGTGACGATTTTTTCTTTCGGCTACACCATTTTGTTGGGGAGTTTGGACACATGAGCTTTGATGAATAACCCCATGTGTTTGGAAAAACTCCCCGAAAAGTTGATTAACGTATTCTTTCCCATTGTCACTACGAAGTACTTTTATGTTTGTTTGAAATTGGGTTTGAACCATATAGAAGAAGTAACGTAGGGGAAACTTCTGATTTATCACCAAGTAGATATACCCAAGACATACGAGTATGATCATCAATGAATGTAACAAACCATTTTTTTCCAGAGATAGTATGGATATTAAATGGTCCCCAGACATCGCTATGAACAAGGGAAAAAGGTGTGGATGCTTTATAAGATTTACTAGGAAATGAAGTTCTATGATGTTTAGCAAACTGACATGCTTCACAATTGAGTTCCACAAGATTTGTACTCTTAATTAAAGACGGAAACATTTGTTTTAGGTAAGACAGACTCGGATGTCCTAGTCTACGATGAAGTAACATGATATTATCAATACTTGGGTTGAGTTCTAAGCTGGAGTGTTGAGCTTGTCCAAGAGAGTGAGTTGGCTCAAAGTAGTAAAGACCCCACTTCTCTCTAGCACTACCAATCATCGTCCCCGAGTCCGAGTCCTGAAATTGACAATGATCAAGGAAAATATTAACACGACAGTTGACTGACTGAAAGTAAGTTACAAGAGAGGTTTGGGACGTGGAGGACATTGTGAAGAGTCAAGGTTTTTGAGACAGCGATGGACCCTTTTCCAGCAATTGGAGATAGGGAGCCATCGGCAATCCTGATTTTCTTGTTTCCTGCACAAGGAGAATAAGAGAGAAAGAGACTAGAGGAACCGGTCATGTGATCAGTAGCCCCAGAGTCCACAATCCAATGAAGAGCAGGAGAGATAGAGTTAAAGTCAGAAGGATGAGGATTATGACCTTGTTGGGCTAGAGAGCTAGAAGACGTAGCAGGAGCGCTGGTGGTGAACTGGGTGGATTGGAACAATTTAAACAGTTGGCGCAACTGTTCTTTACTGAAAGCAGGTGTCCCTGAAAAAACTCCAGCTTCTTCCTCAATTCCAGATTGATTAGCTCTAGGCTCACGGCCCTTTGGCCTGGGAAATCTCGGCTTCCAATTTGGTGGTTTCCCATGCAAGTCCCAGCAGGTCTCCTTGGTGTGATTTGGCTTGCTGCAGTGTTCACACTTAACTCCTTCCCCTTTCATACCTGAGCGAGGCTGGGTGTTGAGAAATTTGCCAGGATTTCGAGAAACTGTTATGGACACAGAAGCACACACTGGCTTAGAGGATAACACAGGCTTAGAGGAGAGGCCCAAGATAACTAGAGTTTACACTAGAAGGCCCAAGGCCCATCAGAATATTGTTAAGTAGCAGAAAAGTTAGTGGGAGCAGTAGTTAGTTGGTTAGTACTAGCACTAGCTAGGGAGTACAGGGAATGTTCCCTGGGTGAGGAAGGTCACTGTCTCTGTTTTACTCGTTTGCTTGTTACTGTTCTATTGCTAGGATTATCAATACAATTCAGTTCTTCTCTTTGTCTCTGTTATCTTTCGATCTTTCTGTGTTATTATCCTATCATTTGGTCCGACCTGCTGGATCGTATGGGGCTGTCTACTTTTCTAAATTGGATTTACGCTCGGGCAAACGCGGTGAGATGAAGAGGGAGGGCAGAATCTTGTCGCAACAGGAATTCTTGAAACGAAAGGAAAAGGGGCTATGCTTCCGTTGTGGTGAGGCATATACACCGTTACATAAATGTGCTTACAAGCTGATGCAGGTGGCCTTGCTGGACAGTGAACTCGACGAGAACTACGACCAAGAGGAATCATTGGGTGAGGAGGAAGACACTGAGGAGGATATCAAGGAGTATGGCACTCTGGAGCTACCCCTATTCTCTATTGGGGGTGTGAGTCAACCACAAACTCTCAAGCTCAAGGGGAGAATTGCAGGCACTGACGTCGTGATCATGATCGACAGCGGAGCCAGTCACAATTTTATTTCACGGCCATTGGTGGAGAAACTCAGGCTTCCTATAGATGAATCAGTACACTTTGGCGTCTGTTTGGGAGATGGTGGGAAAGTGGTGGAAAGGGGCTATGCCGTAACTTGCAGTTGGACTTGGGTGAATGTCAAGTATGCATTACCGGGCACCTATTTCAACTGGGCGGGGTGGATGTAATTTTGGGGGTCGACTGGTTGAGAACGCTAGGTGAAGTTATGCTGGATTGGAGTAGGCTGAGGATGCGCTTCCGGGATGGGACGCGCGAGGTTGAGTTGAAGGGGGACCCGACGCTACAACGCAGTATGGTATCCCTCAAATCCATTCACAAGATCGCTGAAGTGGAGTACTCTGCGACTCTGTTTGCAATTGACAGGGATCACTCACAGGAAGAGGGGACATGTATTCCAGAATTGAAGGCGCTTTTGGAGCAATACGAATTGGTATTTCGCAAACCACATGGGCTGCCTCCAGCAAGGGACCAAGATCATGCTATATTGATCAGGGAGGGGCACGGGCCAGTTCAAGTGCGACCTTATAGGTACGCCCACGGCCAGAAAAATGAGATTGAGAGGCTGGTGGGAGAGATGCTGACCGCAGGGATAATCCAGCCGAGTGATAGTCCATATTCTAGTCCAGTAATCTTGGTTAAGAAGAAGGATGGGAGCTGGCGGTTTTGTGTCGATTATCGGGCTCTAAATGAAGCTACTATCTCAGATAAGTATCCAATTCCAGTGGTTGAAGAGCTGTTGGACGAATTGTATGGGGCTGTCTACTTTTCTAAATTGGATTTACGCTCGGGCTATCACCAAATCCGGGTACGGCCACAGGATGTTCCAAAGACAGCTTTTCGAACGCACCTGGAGCATTACGAATTCTTGGTAATGCCCTTTGGGCTCAAGAACGCACCCTCCACTTTTCAAGCAACCATGAACGAGATTTTGAGGCCGTACGTGAGGAAATTCGTCCTGGTATTCTTTGATGATATTCTGGTGTTCAGCAAGAGTTTGAGTGAACATGTAACCCACCTGATCTGTGTGCTAGAGGTACTCCAGAATAATCAGTTATTCCTGAACCAGAAAAGTGTTGCTTTGGGTTACAGGAAATCGAATACTTGGGACATGTGATATCAGCTGAAGGTGTAGCAGTGGATAGGCGAAAAATAGACAGTGTGCAAGCGTGGCCAACTCCCTCTAATATCAAAGGCGTCCGAGGATTTTTGGGCCTGTCGGGTTATTACAGGAAGTTTATTAAGGATTATGGCAAGGTCGCCAAGCCACTCACAGAGCTACTAAAAAAGGGAGCATTTGAATGGGGAGCCGAGGCTAACAAGGCCTTTGAAGAATTAAAAAGGAGGCTAACCACAGCCCCTGTGCTGCGACTTCCAGATTTTAATTCCGATTTTGAAATAGAATGTGATGCATCAGGGAAAGGTATAGGCGCCGTGTTAACTCAAGGAGGCCGCCCCTTGGCATACTTTAGTAAGGCATTGGCTGCGGGTGCTTTGTCCAAATCAACTTATGAGAAAGAGCTCATGGCTCTCGTACTAGCTGTGCAGCATTGGAGGCCTTATCTTCTGGGCAGAAAATTTGTAGTTATTACTGATCATAAAGCCTTGAAGAATCTGTTGCAACAAAGGATCACAACGCCCGACCAACAGCACTGGCTCTCCAAGTTGATGGGATTTGAATTTCAGATTAAGTATAAGGCTGGAAGCTTGAATGGAGCGGCAGACGCCTTGTCCCGACGTTTAGAACCAGAGATCAACAGCATTTCAGTGCCACAATGGGTGGAGATAGAGGAAATTCAAACTGCTGTAAGGCAGGATCCTAAATTGAGGAAAATTATAGCAAGATTACAGAATGGAGACTTGGTGAACTCCCCTTATGGGTTGGAACATGGGACGCTGTTCTACAAAGGCCGGTTGGTGTTACCCGCTCACTCTAGGTGGACCACATTAATCATGGAGGAGTGTCATGGTTCTGTCGAAGGTGGGCACGCTGGGGCCTTTCGAACGCTACATCGCATAACCAACAGCTTCTTCTGGGATGGGATGAAAAAAGAAGTGTACACATTTGTGGCAGAATGCGCAGTGTGTCAATAACACAAATATCAAGCGACCAAACCTGCGGGCCTACTCCAACCACTGCCTATCCCAGATCAAATTTGGACAGATATCTCAATGGATTTTATCACTGGATTACCGAGATCAAAAGGATTCGATGTGTTATTTGTTGTGGTGGACCGCTTGTCGAAATATGGGCACTTCATCTTGTTGAAGCACCCCTACACGGCTCAGATTGTAGCAGAAAGGTTTGTCAAAGAAGTAGTGCGCTTACATGGAGTACCCTGCTCTATTGTAAGTGACCGCGACTCAATTTTCATGAGTATGTTCTGGAAAGAACTCTTTCGATTGCAGGGAACAAAGCTGGCAATGAGCTCTGCTTATCATCCAGAATCTGATGGCCAGACAGAGGTACTAAATCGGTGCATTGAAACATATTTAAGATGTTTCACTTCAGAACAACCTAGGAATTGGAGTGCTTGGATACACTGGGCAGAATACTGCTACAACACCTCTTTTCAAACAGCAGCGGGTATGTCTCCATTTGAGGCTGTCTATGGTCGCAAACCCCCCACCATCATCAGGTTTTTACCGGGGGAATCCAAGGTGGCAGCAGTGAGCAGGGATTTGAGTGACAGAGATGAGATCCTGCGACAACTCAAGTTTAATTTGGGGAGAGCACAGCAGAGAATGATCAAGTTTGCTAATGTTCATCGCAGGGACATTGCGTTCCAGGTTGGGGATATGGTTTTCTTGAAGCTCAGACCACATCGTCAGCAATCTGTGTGCCCAAGGGTGTACCAAAAACTAGCCCCAAGATACTACGGGCCTTTTCCAGTGATCCAGCGAATTGGGAGCGTCGCTTATAAATTGCAGCTCCCAGCAGGTTCACGCATCCACTCTGTGTTCCACGCCTCTCAGCTCAAGCAGGCCAGGGGGAACTTGACACACCCGTTGGCTCTACCTAAAGGACTAGAGCAAGACTTATCTGTCAACTATGAGCCAGCTAAAGTGCTGGCCCAACGGCACAAAAAACGTGCAGGATTCTTGGTCCCTCAGGTACTGGTTCAGTGGAAAGGGAGGTCCCTGGAGGAAGCGACGTGGGAAGACGCAAAAGATTTTTACTCACAATTTCCTAGTCCCAGCCTTGAGGACAAGGCTGAAATCAGGGAGGGGAGTAATGTTATGGACACAGAAGCACACACTGGCTTAGAGGATAACACAGGCTTAGAGGAGAGGCCCAAGATAACTAGAGTTTACACTAGAAGGCCCAAGGCCCATCGGAATACTGTTAAGTAGCAGAAAAGTTAGTGGGAGCAGTAGTTAGTTGGTTAGTACTAGCACTAGCTAGGGAGTACAGGGAATGTTCCCTGGGTGAGGAAGGTCACTCTCTGTTTTTCTCGTTTGCTTGTTATTGTTCTATTGCTGGGATTATCAATACAATTCAGTTCTTCTCTTTGTCTCTGTTATCTTTCGATCTTTCTGTGTTATTATCCTATCAAAAACCAGCTGAAGTTTCAGGTACTGTTGGAGGCTTTTCTTTTAGCATAACACGTCTTCGGCCTTCCTCTCGCCGTACTTCTGCGAACACCTCTCCAAGGGATGGCAGTGGTATCCTCCCCAGGATTCTGCCCCGGACTTCATCCAATTCTCGATTGAGTCCAGCCAAGAACACAAAGACCCGATCAATTTCCATGCGTTTATGATACTTAACGCTGTCATTCTTGCACTCCCAGTCATCTTCATAACACAGGTCGAGTTCCTGCCATAGAGCACGCATCTCATTGTAGTACTCAATCACACTCTTTTCTCCCTATTTAGAATTCCACAACCGGGTCTTAAGATCATAGATCTGTGAGGACTTCTCTAGATCAGAATAAGTCTCTCTCATAGTTTCCCATATGTCTTTAGCAGTGGGCAGAAACAGATATGTCCTCCCGATTGATGGTTCCATGGAGTTGATCAGCCATGCCATAACCATTGAGTTTTCCGATTTCCATGAACTCCATTTCGGATCAACTTTTGTCTGGCTCTCGGGTGTCTCCAGTTAAGTACCCAAGCCTTCCTCTACCTTCGATAATCGATTTGATGGACTGTGCCCATTCTAAAAAATTCTTACCATTCAATTTATGAATGGTAATATGGACAGATGAGTGTTCCAGCCCATTTGGGCTCACGGTATACACTTCAGGAAACTTCTGGTCTGGAGCCCAAGAGGTATTGTCCTTTAATTCTGACATCCTGGCGACGCTTCAGGTTCACAGAGATAATTGCCCCGCTACGCAGACTAACACAGTGCACTTCGGCAGCAGACTTGGTCGTCCACAGGTGACAGCCTGTAGGAAGAGATGCGTGACACACTTTCTGGGGAGCAAAGGCCTAAAGCTCTGATACCATGTTGAAAAGATGAATACGATTTGAAGAAAGAACTATTATTTCTTGCTTGATACACTAAAGAACAAAGTCTGAATATATACAGAAAACCAAACCTAATTCTAGTGCTAGAATATTATGTTTCCTAAAATACACACTACAAAACAAGGTAACAAATCTATAGAATAATTATCTTCTAGAAATAGAAGATAGTACTTCCATTTTTCCACAGAAATACAAAAGTGGACAATGAATAATTATTCTGTGACATTTTTTGACTTTCAGGTTCTAAATTTTCAATACGCAATCGTGCTATTGGGAAGAAAGAATCAATGCTTTCAAGATAAATATATATGTAAACAACTACCAGATAATGGAAGCTTCTTAGCTAGGATTTAGTTAATATTCTCTAGGGATTGATTGTATATTGATAAGGTGGAGCAATCTTCTAAATTAGGGAAAATAAGGGTTGATTAGGTAGTATAATCTTTATATACTCTTTTAAGATAGATAGGTTAGATTTGTATAATCTCTTAAGTTAGGAAAGTTGGATTCTTTAGCTGTTTATTGTATGAAATATAGTTTATTCCTTCTCTATTTCTCACATGGTATCAGAGCAGTAAACTCTCGATCTGTCACCTACTCGATCCTTCCTCTTGTCGCGTTTCTTACTCGAGCCTTATTCTTTTGATAATCATGTCTAATAAACCTATCTTTTCCGGAGATGCCACGCCCGAGAAGCCCTCTGGCGCCTTTTCTCACATGGTATCAGAGCAGTAAACTCTCGATCTGTCACCTACTCGATCCTTCCTCTTGTCGCGTTTCTTACTCGAGCCTTATTCTTTTGATAATCATGTCTAATAAACCTATCTTTTCCGGAGATGCCACGCCCGAGAAGCCCTCTGGCGCCTTTGGGTCAATCACTCCTTTTTTCGGGAGTGATATGTCGTCACTGCAAATCACAACCCATCGCCTAAATGTTCGTAACTATCTACAGTGTTCACAATCTGTAAAAATCGTCATCTGCGCTCGTGGGAAGTTAGGCTTCCTCACAGACGATCTCCCTACTGCGACCACCGATCCAACATACTCTACTTGGCTGGCCGACAACTCCATTGTTCTTGCATGGATCATTAACTCGATGGAGCCGAACATTACTCGTCGATATTTATGGTTCAAAACATCAAATGAAGTAGGATGATGTCCACCGCATGTACTTTGATCTGGGTAATGCCTCTCAACTTTTCGAATTACACTCCAAGCTTAAGGAGATTAAACAGGGTTCCAATTCTATGACCCACTATTTCTCGGAGCTTCAAGAGTTATGCAGGAGCTGGATTTATTCCTTGAAGACTCTCACATATGTGCCGAATGCAGTAATCATGTACGACGCGCTCTTGAGAAGGAACGAGTGTTCGACTTCCTTGCTGGCCTCAACAAAGAGTTGGATGATGTCCGAGGACGTATTGTTGCCCGTGACCCCTTTCCGTCGGCCAATGATGCTTTTTCCGAGGTCAGCCGTGAGGAACTTCGCTGCAAAGTCATGCTCCCAGATACCTTACCACTCAGCTCGTCTGTCTCTGAGGTATCTGCGCTAGCCTCCAACAAGAACTCTAGCCAGCATCAAGGGAGACGACCCTGATGTGATCACTGTCACCGCGCAGGCCATACCAAAGACAAATGCTGGGAGATTCATGGCAAGCCGCCGAATTAGCAATCACGAAAGGAATCTGATGGTCGAAGTATTCACACACATCCTGCTCAGGAACAGGCCTCGTCCCCTCACACCTCAGCTCCCTACACTGCTGACCAAATAGAGCAGATTGAAAAATATTGCCGTCTCCTCCGGGAAGCTGCTATTAATCCTCCATCCACTGTCAGGTCTTGCTCCTTAACCCAATCTGGTATAACCAACTCTGCCCTTAACTCTCGTTCTTCGCTACCTTGGATTATTGATTCCGGAGCCTCCGATCATATGACTGGGGCCTCTCATTTCGTTTGCTCTTATGCTCTTTTGTGCTAGTGATATGACAATCAAGATAGCGGATGGTTCATTACTCTTCAGTAAGCAAACTCACTAGTGATTTGTCACTGATTTGCTATTTTCTCACCTGGTTCATGTCACTTTTAGGACCAACTATCGGAGAAGACGATTGGCAGTGCTAGGGTTCACGACGGTCTCTATTACCTTGAGCAGTCTCCATCTGATGGTCTACAGTCCTCTCTTTCTTGTGTTCAGTCTAGGACTTCCTCCTCTGTTCTGGATATCATGTTACACCATTACCGACTAGGACATCCTAGCTTTCCCTACTTATCTCGTTTGTTTCCATTGTTTATTAATAATCTTTTACATTTACTTCGATGTGAATATTGTGAATTGGAAAAACATACCCGTGCCCCATTTCCGAAAAAAAATATATACGCCATCTGCACCCTTTACACTTATCCAAAGCGACATTTGGGGGACATCCAAACAGCCAACTCGTCATGGAAAAGGTTGGTTTTTAACCATCATCGATGACCACACTCGTGTTACATGGATCTATCTCCTGCACCATAAGTCTGACACGGCGTCCATATTCCACAATTTCCACAAAATGATCCAGACCCAGTTTCACACCAATATTCGCACTCTCCGCACTAATAATGGTAAAGAGTACTTCAATACCATTCTCGGTGATTACTTAACGAGCCATAGAATTATTCACCAAAGTACCTGTGCCGATACTCCTCAACAAAATGGCGTTTCCGAACGACAAAATAGCCATTTGCTAGAAGTGGCTCATTCTTTGATGTTCATTATGAATGTGCCTCAGTACTTATGGGGGATGCCATTCTTACCGCAGCCCACCTCATCAATCACCTACCTAGTCGACCGCTCAATTTCCAAACACCTTTGTCTTCGCTGGCAGGTCTTTTCCTCACATGTCAGCATAAAAAAACCTCCCTTTAAAAACCTTCGGGTGTACTGCGTTTGTCCATATTCATGATCATTATCGAAGTAAACTTGATCCTAAGGCTACCAAAACTGTATTCCTTGGCTACTCACCTACCCAAAAGGGGTACCATTTCTACTGTCCTCGTACTAAAAGGACTTACATCTCCGGGGATGTCACCTTCTTTGAAGATACTCCTTACTTCACCACCACTTCTCGGTGTTACTTGAATACTGCACCCAACTCCTCCTCTGTTCTCCCTCCAGTTTGTGCTCCTATATCTCCTCAGCCAACATCTCGGGGGGGTCAGCACACCCCCAGAAAATCAGGGTCTACTCCAGACGGTCGAAATCTCAGGGTGTTAAAGATATTGTGAATCTTCACCACATTCATGAAGCTGAACCGATTGTAGATCCTCAACCAGGGCCTACTCCTGATCTGAACATTCCTATAGCCATTCGAAAAGGTACACGTACTTGCACCCAACACCCCATCTCCAACTTTATCTCTTACTTCAGACTATCCTCTCCCTTCTATTCCTTTATTTCGAAATTGGACATCACTGCTCTTCCTAGGTCCATCCAAGATGCTATGGCTGTTCCTGAGTGGCGGGATGCCGTGCTAGATGAAATACGTGCCTTGAAGCAGAACAATACCTGGACCTTAGTCGAACATCCCAAAGGGTAAAATGTGGTTGGTTGCAGATGGGTGTTTACTGTCAGGTACAGGGCCGATGGTTTGATTGACAGATGTAAAGCACGTTTGGTGGCTAAAGGCTTTACTCAAACCTATGGTTTGACTACACTGAGACATTTGCTCCAGTTTCCAAACTTAACACCATATGGATCCTTCTATCATTGGCAGCAAACCTCGATTGGCCTTTGCATCAACTTGGTATTAAAAATGCGTTCCTTAATGGTGATCTTGATGAGGATGTATATATGAGCCAACTCCCCGGCTTTGAAGAAAATCTGGAAAGCCGTTGGTATGCAAACTCCATAAGTCCCTGTATGGCTTAAAGCAATCTCCCCGTGCCTGGTTCGATAAATTCTCTAAGGTCATCAAGAAGTTGGTTATAGTCGGGGCCAAAATGATAATTCGCTCTTTGTCAAACACTCTAGTCATGGTCACCTTACCGTCCTCATCGTGTATGTAGATGACATCGTCGTCACTGGAGATGATTGCCGCAAGCTGCACGATCTTAAGCTTCTGTTGGCCAAGGAATTTGAAGTCAAAGTTCTTGGTCTGCTGAGGTATTTCTTAGGTATGGAAGTTGCTCAGACCCACATGGGTATCTTGGTTTCTCAACGTAAGTACACATTGGATCTTTTAGCCGAAGCTGGTATGTTGGGATGCAAACCATGTAAAACTCCGCTTGAGCTCGAGAATAAATGGAGCATGTTTGAAGGCGCACATGTGGATGTGGGTAAATACCAATGTCTCGTCGGAAAACTTATATACCTCTCCCATACTCGTCCCGACATTGCAGTTGCGGTGGAGCCTGGTCAGTCAATATATGCATTCTCTTTGTCAAGGCCATCTTGATGCGGTCTACCGAATCTTGTGGTACCTCAAACATACACCCGGGAAAGGCTTATTCTTTGCGAAAAACAATGATCGATCAGTTCGTGCATTTACGGATGCATATTGGGCTGGGTCGATTTTGGATAGGAAGTCCACTTCTATGTACTGTACAATGGTTTGGGGCAATCTTGTGACATGGCATAGTAAGAAGCAATCGGTTGTAGCAAGGAGCAGTGCAGAAGCTGAACCCCCAGAGCCGCTGAAGCTTTACTGTGATAATAAGTCAACAAATAGCATTGCTCACAATCCAATCCATCATGACCGCACTAAACATGTTGAAATCGACCGACATTTTATCAAAGAAAAGATCGATACTGGTCTCATCAACATTGAATATGTCCCAACGTCCCATCAACTTGCCGATCTGCTCACTAAGGGATTACCAGAACAGAATCACGAAGTCCTTGTGGGCAAGCTTGGTCTCATTAATATCTACGGCAAGTTTGAGGGGGAGTGTAAACAACTACCAGATATTGGAAGCTTCCTTACCTAGGATTTAGTTAATATTCTCTAGAGATTGATTGTATATTAATAAGGTGGAGCAATTTTCTAAATTTGGAAAAATAAGGGTTGATTAGATAGTGTAATTTTTGTATAATCTTTTAAGATAGATAGGTTAGATTTGTATAACCTCTTAAGTTAGGAAAGTTAGATTCTTTAGCTATTTATTGTACTCTATTTAGGTTGTAAAAGTGCTGAATAAAATATAGTTTATTCCTTCTCCAATTCTCACAATATATAAACACACACACAAATTCGGTGGCAATAACAAGAACAAACGGAAAAACAGTAGTTTCAACTATCATTATGTTCAATTGGATGTAGTCCATACTAGTATAAAAGGTTATCGTGATACTAAATCCAATTATCCAAAATTAATTTAGATATGTGAGATTTACTCCTAGAAATATACATGTCCCACATAACTATACTAAAATTGAACCCTCTTGGATGTAGTGTAGGATACTACTCTTATGTTTGTATGTCATCAACTGTTGAATGTTGTCCCCCTCATTGTTTATATAATAACCCCACCATCATCTTCCACCCTATGGCATTACAAATAACCAAAAAAATATCTTCACTAGGGATTACACAACAAGAATGAAAACTATAATCTAACCTCATCAAATTTGTTTCCATGTCCAGATTAGCCAACTGCGACATCTTTACCTTTAATGACACTGTGAGGGCTCATGCTCATGATTAATATTAATTACCACAGGATTAACAGTTTAAACAGCGAAAACGACTAATAAATTTTCCATTTCGCCCTACGGAAATTTCGGCATTACCTCCCTATAAGTAGGACATCTCAAAAGTTTCAAAAACACCAATAACATTTATATGGTCAAAATAGAGTCAATATTCACCAAGCAAACAACAATCAGGAACATGTTTGGAAAAAAACAAGGCTCGATCACACAAGCTACGATTTAAGCTTTTAAATTCCTTCAAACTTGCAACTTATAAACTAAAATTTCTAATATATTTATTTGCTTAATCCGTTAAACTTACCTTGTATTCCAACCTTTAAAAAAACTATCAAAGTTGACACATTTTAGAAGAAAATTCATATCTAATTCGTTGTAAATTCAAGACCTGAAAATAGTGTCATTTCGAAACTATTTCAATGATCTAAAAGATTTTTGTTGAAACTAACATCAAAATCTAGATTGATTGATACCATATTTCATTGTACGCTACTGTTGAGGCATGTATTTCACACAGAATTTCAGATTCTAGCAGTTACAGTAAAAATAGGATAACTCTTTTGCCTCAGTTCCAAATCAAGCAATTCTAGATTTGCTATAATTCTATCAAACAAGTTTCATTTGAATCTTCTTTCCAAAATCCTGAATTATAAAACGTAAAATCAGAAAAGAAACAGAAAGCACAGTCGCAACATTAACCATATAACACAGCTTTGACATGTTTCAGTAGAAAATTTCTACTAATCCATATGTGAACCAAATATCAGGTCCTTCCAGCGCCAAATTGAAGCCAACACAAAGCACTACAAAGTTTATTCAGAGTGCAGATTCAGAATCTGTATGGATCATATTCATTAAAACCGATTTCGAAACTACATGTGCACAGACTCACTGTTGAAACATGAATTCTACATCAACACAATGAATTAACCTCAGGACAGCAATAATAAAAGCTTAGACACTAATAATCAAGTGAAATCTGGAATGTATACCTCCAAGTTGTAAACTTTCAGAACCAACAAAATTAACCCAATTTCTAACTAATTACCAAACTAAAAACCAAATTAATTCGAAGTGAGAAATTGGCTCACCAGAGCAGCCAAGTATACAAAGCTGGAAAAAAATCGAATTTAACTCCTGAAACTCGAAATCTAAACCCAGATGGACGGGAACAGGAGGCGGGTGGCGGCAAAACTCATCGGAGAAACCAAGGAATGAAGTGAAAAATGGAAAGCCTGGCTCCAAAATCTCGCCCTAGCTTGGTTCGAGCTACCACAAGGATGGGAAGATGGCCTTTCCAGCAAAGGAGAGAGTCGGCGATGATGGAAACAAAAATCGCAGAGCACAAGCAACAACGAGTTCGAAACTTCGGCCGCGAATCCCTTAGATTTTGGTATTTGAAAGAAACGTTAGGTCGAGCCCTTTCTATATCTGCCCTCAATTTGCATTTTCCGACCATCAAGCGGGGACAATCGACGAGTTCGAAAGTGGCATTAAGGTTTGGAAGAGCCGGAGAGTCGTAAATGGCAGCCGGAGGGAGACAAATTATTATGTGTGTGGGTTTAGGGAGTGTACACTTTATTAATTAATTTGAGTTAAAAAATCATCGATGTTTTTATTTATACTCCTAGAGTTATTAAATTAAAATACAATTTAAATATGTATTCAAATTGATATTTATCTAATAAATAATTTTAACGCAGAATTAAATAATTTTCTTAATTAATTTAATTGAGTTTTAAAAATATTTTAAAATGTAAACTTATCAAATATTCGGACAATTAGAAATGGGTTGTTGCCGAACTTGGACACAAATTATCGCAAATTTAGTTTGGAACCTACGAGATATTTTTTATTTTTGTGTAAATCATCAAAAATGTCGATACTATACTGGAGTGAATAGAACATAATACTACCTAACTGTACTAATAACAATTAAATGATCAAATAAAATTTCGAAACAGTAAAATAGTTTATAATTATTCCTAAAATATATCAACTTGAACTTTAAATAATTAAATTTTAGAACAAGGTTTAACTCATATATGGTTAAGATAAACTAGATTAATAACATATGTCCCTGCCTATGTGTCAAGAGGTTAAAGGAAAAAAAAAAAAATACCGGGAGAAGCGGAGGACCAAGATCAAAATCTTTTTCTGGGTTCTTAAATCTACAAATTGCTCAACTTTTTGGTGATACCGACTGAGACACAAGTTGAATCCAAGCAAACTCCTCTTTATTAGCCTCGTTTCCTCGGCACGAGGCATCGCATGTGTACACAGCAATAGTTGTCCAATGGAGTGATCCTCGCTGTCTTTCACATGGAAGTAACATAGCAGCTTTGATAAAACCTGAACCATCGAACGACGAAGAACATGAGCAAAAGATTCCAAAGGCGGGTGAAGGTGTTGAAAATATTGATCATTTGAGTTCCGATAGGTTTAAGACTGTGAATGCTGGAACAGTCGATCTGAATCATTGACAGGAGAAGAAATTTGACTTAGTTTTGAGGGATATGTTTGAGCCAATCTATTTTTTCAGTGTTAGATAAATAAATTAAATATATTCATAGGGACAACACCTGAAATTCAAAACCCCGGTGCCACCGCAGTAGTTACGCTTGGGAATGTCTGCTCTCAATGGCCGACCGGCCACAGCGTTTTTGCTTTAGCATCACTAGAATACCTGCTTATCGAAGAAATGGATAGTAAAGTTGAGATGAAGAGGATGTAGAAATTCACAATCTAATTAGAAGTTCCCGTTCCGAAATCTTCTTAGAAGACAAGAATAACAAACAAAGGAAAAAAATTCCTTAGTGTGAACTGAATATGATCACCTCAAGATCTGGTCTGGAGCCAGAGAGATTCTCTCCACAGCTCCTTTTGTCATCATCTCCCTGTCATAAAGGAAACAATATATAAGTATCGCAGATCAACAAATTATCAAAACCAACTCGAGAAGAAGCTTTTGCCTGGAGATCTTTCAGCAGCTTCGTTGTAAGATCCATCCACACAAGTTCTAGGAATTAATGATCTAGCAGTATCATCATCGGTAGACATCTCTGTATCAAGTTCATACTCATCCTCATTTGTGAACTCATACTCTGGCCAAAGAGAGTTGCTGGCAGCTACTGGCAAATAAAGTACAGATCAACTCATGTTAAAAAACCTGTTTCTTGCCTTTAACAAGAGCTTCTCTGGATGCCGCTTCCATTGCTCATGCTGGTCACGAATAAGGCAAGCCATTGATGGACACATAAATACAAACAGTGAGCGGTGAAATGTCCACTCCTCCGGTACTGGAGGATAAATACAGTGAATTTTCATGCTTTGAGAAAAGCAAATGGAAATCTGCCAAAAAAATTAGAAATTTTGCAGTTTTATACGTGGAGCAGGAACTGCAAAGGGACACCGCATAAATCACAAAGATGTAATTTTCCCAAAGGTAAATTAACTGGATCCAGCCAAGCCTGCCCACAAAAAATCAAATAAATTATCCGTTATTCGGAACAGATTTCCTTAAAAACAAAAACTCACTAGGTCAAATAATAATAGAAAACACTAACAGCTTATTTAAAACTAAACCAATAAATCTTATGAAGCATATTGATAAAAAAACGAATTACCCGAGAACCATACCGGCGGAGCAATGACCATTTATTTTTTGCTTTGTCGAAGTTCGAAAAACACAGTACAAAGGAAATAATATTTGTTGGATTTCATTATGCAAATTTGGTTTATCAGTTTACAGTATTGTATATATGCACAATCTAGCAAATGATTTGTTAACATATGACATGTTCTGATATAACATCCATAACAGCCCATATTCTATTTGCTAGGCAAAAAGACAAAGGATGATTATCGAATGAGATTCACATTTTATGTGAGCAGTAAATTTTGGGCCTCTTCCTTTTTATTTGCTTTGTTTGTTGTATTGTCTTGGTCCATTGTATGAGATTTGTCTTGGGCTTCAAGTCTTTCTTTTTTTTAACTTTCCCTCGTAAACTCAACTGGGGTTTATGGATCACTCTGAGTTTGGAGCAAAGACAATGGAAGTGCGGAGCAGATAATGATTTGGTAAAAACGTCGATGGTTTGATCATCTAATGGAACATGTTGGATAGAGAGGACCTTGGTGAGCCCTTTTCCATAACAAAATGGATGGTGTTTAGTTCGAGCATGTAGGACAGGATTGGCACTGCGAGCAATAATACTGATGTTGTCGCACCAAAGAAAGGGCGTTTGGTGGTGAGGGAAAATGGAGTTCAGACAAAAGTGATATAAGCCATAACAATTCAGATGTTGCATTTGCAAGACTGAGGTATCAGCCTCTGTGCTTGATCGAGAAACAACATATTGTTTCTTAGAGCTCCAGGAGATTGGTGCATTGCCAAGAAAAAACAGTACCCAGAAATGGAACGACGGTCATCAGGGTCACTATCCCAATTCACATCACAGTAGCCATGTAACGTGAGATAAATGGAAGCAGAGATGAGTGATGCAAAAGTTAAGTGTGCTCTGGAGATACCTGAGAATTCGCTTTACTACTTTCCAATGAGACACAGAAGGAGATTGCATAAACTGGCAGACTTTGTTGACACTATAGGCAATATCGGGCCAAGTGATCGTCAAGTATTGGAGAGCACCAACTGTATTGCGTAGAGAGCCGCATCAGCAAAAGACTCATCATCGACAGAGGACAATTTGACTCCAGTAGCCATCGAAGTAGGAAAAGGTTTGGTTGTGCTCATTTTTTTGCGCAACAATAAATCCGACTATACTTAGATTGAGCAAGAAAGAAAGAGTTATTTGAATATCTGATCACTTCAATGCCTAGAAAATAAGATGAGTCACCAAGGTCCTTGAGAGAGAACTGACAATTCAAATTGTGAATGTCTTGATCTCTGAGTTGCTATTGCCTGTGATCAAAATGTCATCAACATACACAAGAGCATATGTCAAAGAGACAGGATTACATCCAACAAACGGGATGCCAGCTTGGATGCAAAAAAACCCATAGAGATTAAGGAGCAGTGAAGCCGATCGAATCAAGCCTGAGGAGCCTGTTTGAGACCATATATGGCTTTGTGTAATCTGTAGACAAGATGCCGGGTAGAGTCAATAATTTCAAAGCCAGGGCTGTTGCATATAGACGACCTCGGAGAGAGCACCATTTAAGAAAGCATTATTGACATCAATCTGCTTCGCAGTCCAATTCTGCGAGATAGCAATAGTTAACACAATACGTATTGTAGTAGGTTTAAATACTGGACTGAATGTCTTAGAGAAGTCAAGCTCTAGTTTTTGAGAATATCCCTTGGCGAACAAACGGGCTTTGTGCCGAGAAACTAAGCCATCGGGATTGGTTTTATTTTTAAAAACCACTTGCAACCAATGATGTGAGCGGTGGAAGGATATTCAACAACAGACCAGGTATTATTTCGGAGTAAACTATGATACTCAGAGGCCATTGCAGCACATCACTCAGGATCATATTGATCATCCTTGAGACATAGGGGTGCAGTAGTAGTGGTGGAAGCAACCAAGACTCGGGGCTTAAAGATGCAAGCTTTAGCACGAGTTACCATGGGGTGGTGAGCCACATGGGAAGGAGAAGTGGCCCCCAAGGGGGAGGAAGTACCAGAGGGGGTGTTGGAGATACAGGGGGCTGGAGAGGGACTTGCAGAAGAAGGATGGGGGTGCTGGAGTGGTAGCTGGGGTAAGTAGAGATCAAAAGATTCAGAGGCATTTGAGTAAGAGATGGGAGATGGGAGAGGAGGTATGAGGATCAGTAAAAGGAAAGGAAAGCTCATCAAAATTTACGATTATGGAAATATAGACTTTTCCAGTAGTGGTGAGGCACTTATATCCTTTATGAGTGTTTCTATAACCAAGAAAGATGCAAGGGGTAGATCGAAACTCAAGCTTGTGATTATTGTAGGGTCGAAGGCAAGGAAAGCAAAGACAACCAAAAACACGAAGAGATGAGTAGTCAGCGCTATGCCAAAGAGTTTTAGAGAGGGACAACACCATTAAGGGCTACACTAGTGAGACGATTGATGAGATAAACAACAGTTGAAAAGTCATTGCAATAGGATAAAGTATGGGCGCATGGGCAAGAAGCGAGAGCCCTGTCTCAACAATATGGTGGTGTTTGCATTCAACATGTTAGAGTAGATGTGTTAGAGTAGATGCCCAACTAGCCAACTTGTGGCGTGTGGGTTTATAGACTCTTGTATGAAACGATCTTTATATATGATATTTGCATTTATTCATGGCTTTCTTTATTTTCATTATGACTATAATGTTAACAATAGTGTTGGATAAAGACCTAGAATGCACCATAGTGTATGTTAGATGTGATAGTGGGTATGACGGCTATCATGAAATACATCTAATAGTCACTGTGTATTCTAAACACATTCCTAGTCGATTGGGCCGTCAAAATGAGGATAAGGCCGCCCGAGCTCGAGACTAGTATCTGCGATGCGAAGTACCATGTTTCATTGGTAGGGAACATTGTGATGTTCTGAGCATGCAGATAGATAGTGACCTGGTGATCTATCGAACTACCCTCGTTCGAACTTTCCAAGTGGTTACCATTTGTCGAGTGCATAAGTCCGAGGTCTTGGTTGTACTGATTAGTCCTCACGATTGAGAAATTAGGATCAATAAGAAAGATCAGCAGACGCGCTTTTTGTTAAAAACCATTCAAAGCAATTTCGCGCTGCTGATACTTACTTGAGCTGCAATAGCTCGTTTGTTCTTGAACATT